>JAGVSQ010000066.1:0-48373 GCA_022683975.1 Rhyacophila evoluta
ACTTGAAGCCATCCTGTAAAATTTTCGATCGAATAATGGTAAAACGACATGAACACGGGTCCCGTGTTGTTGCGCGTGGCTCCAATGTTTCAATGGTCACGGGAGCCGTGTCATGCGCACTGAACGTGTTAAGATAGCTTTTAAAGCAACAAAATGTGCAGAAGCAAATGTTGTCTATAGAAAAATGAAGGAACAATTATTTTTGATGAGTTAGTATTTTGCAAGAAACAAAGAGAATCATTCATACTTGTGTGAACGGCATCAGTGACAAAAGGAATTGACAATTCTACACGAATAATTAAAATGTCAATAAATACTTCTATTCTAGAACTTCTCCTTATTTGAAAATATGTGTATTTATGAAGCATTACTTCAAAAGGACCATGAAAAGGCATAACGTCTCCCCAATATCTACATTTAAAATTGCTGTGGTTCATAAATTATTTTAAAAATAGTAGTCTTGTTTTTTGTAGTCTATACTATATGTGTATATATTATTATATATTATACTAAATGAATATATTATTATAATTCTGTAGTTAGTTGAAAAATGACACAAAGAATATTCTTATGTAAACTTTTTGAGCTAATAAATATATTTTTTCAAGTGTTATTTGAAACCATAAATATGATGAGATGTCGACTTGAAAAATCATGGTCATAAATTGAAACGACTTTAGTAACTTTTTTTTTTTTTATAACTAAAGAATAAATGGTCAAGTGTTGAATTCCGAACATTCGGTCATATTTCTTTTACATAACGGACGCCCCCTCACCCGCGTAAGTCTGTCATATCAAGGTTCTACTGTACTGTCATTCAATTTAAATTTTAAAATATCAGACACTACACTCTTAGACCTAGATAACCCACATCTATTTCTCAGATTGAGCTGGTGTTATACACATGTCCAAAATACTGAATGGGAATTAAATAATTTTACTTAATATTTTTGCTGTTCACCAGCGTCAATAATTATATCAGGAAGTATGTAGAGTAATTTGATTAAGTTACATAAATGAAATTTATGCCAATGTCATTAATTAATTCATTACTGTTAATCGGCACCTTTAATAATCAATTATATAAGGTCCCACACTCGAGTGGAGTCAACCTTTTTACTTTCTGAAAATCTTTATGCTTTGCTCATTTTACATTTTAAGGGTGAGTGAAAACGGTGGGCTCCAACTAGGGAGATAACAAAAGTAAGAAAAATAGAATTCGGTCAAATTTCGAAATCTTGGTATCTTTCATAATTTTGAATTTCTTTGGAATTGGAATTGCAGAATTCTAAATATCGTTTTGCTATCACTATTTCTAACTATGAATGATTACAGAGGACATACCTGTTCACTAAGCTTAATAGCAAATTTTGTATTCTAGTATTGACAATTATTAAATCTATTAAGTAATATTAAATCTGCTTCTCACTATTATAGTTTAATCAAATTATAAAACACTCGTCTTACTTCCAAGATAAATTAATATATATTTCACCTATGGCCTGTTTTCGTTTCAGTTATCAAAACGCTTGATAGGTCAATGTGGATTATTATTCACAAACCGATCCATAAAAGAGACTCTGTCATGGTTTGAAGATTTCGCTGAAGATGATTATGCTAGGGCTGGATTCAAATCAACAGAAAAAGTCGTGTTGCCCGAAGGACCCCTTGAAGACTTCCCCCATTCTATTGAGCCACATTTGAGGCAGCTCGGCTTGCCTACTAGTCTCCAGCGAGGTATAGTTACCTTAATCAAAGAACATGAAGTATGTAAAATCGGACAAATTCTTACACCAGAACAAGCCAGAATATTAAAGCTACTTGAAAAGAAAATGGCTGTTTTCAAGCTAACAGTGAAGTGTTACTGGTCAAAAGACAAAGGTTTTCATAAACTGGAAATAACTGAGGAAAATAATGAAGAAGGAGACGAAGAAGCATCAGATGAGGCAATGGATGATGATGAAACTTGAGGAAAATAAGATTGGCTGGTCTTGAATTTTTAATATGTTTATTCTATATAACATTTATGAAATGTAATGCAACATGATACACATCTATCAATGCTACTAGCAAAATACAGATTTTTTTCCAAATATGCAGCAGTTTGTTTATTTAACTTTTTAAAGACTATTTTTAGCACAGCATAATAATATTGTGATTTGGTAACTAATTGTACTGAAGAAACGTTTTATATTCAAAGTCATACTACCTAGTCTGAAGGTATCAGCAGACCAACAACAAGATTTGTATAAGTAAATTAAAAATATTCTTTTAAATAATATCACAATGTTTTCTAACAAATTATAAAATTATATTTAATAGTGTATTGACCTACTTAAAATACTTCCATATACATAAATAAGATAAACTAAATAATAGGTACAGTTTTATCACTATGTAGATGCATATTCTCTGCTGACAGTGTAATATGATTCCCAAGTAATTGATCACATAAATAGAGTAATATGGAAATTAACAGAGAGCTTCTTACATTATTGTGAACAATTAGTTTTATTGGTTAAAATTAAACTGCTGTTATTATACAGCAAATTACGATTTTTCTCACACATAAATAAATAAAAAATAATCATCTTGTTACAGTAATTTTACTAATTAAAAAAAATGCATAATGTAGATATAAGTTTATGGATGTATGAAACATTTAGACATCTGCTTTATCACAGATAAATAAACAGGATGTAAATGGTTTCACTTAAATCATCAGTGATCACATGGAATCAGCACATATTCAAAGTTTTTTTAAAGATTATAACTTTTCTTAAATTTAGGTGGTAAAATATAATCTCACAGAACTTAAGTTTATGGTCAAAATTAAAACAATGAAAAAGGAAATGCCTTTAATTTTCAAAAGTTGTAATCTGAAGTTTATTCCACCAGTAGTTTTCAAAATGATGTAGTGATATTTCTTACATAAATATCATAAGTAAACTGCTTTTACTAGAAAAAGATGAAAATTTTGAGCTTGTGCCATTTTTCCATGTCAGGTATGACAAATACCAACATTTAACCTTTATCTGAATTCAATTAAACATAACATTTCCTTTTTTAAACAATATAATAATGATAATTATTAATAGCATTTTCCTAAATATTATGTTAAACATTTTTTTACTACTGTGAAAATATATTAGGAAAGAATGGTATACATTGATTTGTGATGTGTTAAGTGTCCAAATATCTGAAAACTTATAAACAAAATATGTCTACTGTTACATGAGGAATGACATTTTATGGAAATCTTCAGATGCCCACAAATTTCTATTTTAATACTCAAATTAAATCTATAAGTCTAATTTTTATATAATTATTAGTCTTAAGTAATGCAGTATAACATCGATATCTAAAAAAAGCACACAGCATCATTAAAAAAGTGAGTGATAAGAGAACCAGCAGGGCTCGAGTCCAACGATTTGAAGAAATCTTGCAGTTCACCAATACATAGGCTTTGGACCATGGCGTCATATGTTGTACCACTCTATATTATTGGCTAAAAGAAAGCACCTTAATGAAGCTGTCAATAAGTATCAAATTCGTGTATAGGAGGTTTTAATGATCAGCTGGGCCTTCCGGTATGGATGGCAGAGTGTGTGAAGAAATGGGAGGTAAGATTTCTGGTAGGTGAGCGACTGGTTCCCTCCAGTAGACAAACTGTGAGAAATCCTCGCAGACTTCACCTCTCACAGGTGGAAACAAGTGATCAACAATGTAACTCATATTTGAATACCTGGAAAATAAAAAAGATAGATGAGGAATTTTTCAATAATAATTTTGTTCACTAGGTCTTGGTACGTTTGTTGGGAAATTCAATTTGTCATATTAATTGTCAATAGTTTTAATTGAATGATAAAAATATATCCACTTTCAATTCATTGAAATGATAGTGAAAACTCTTAAAGTTTTTACATATGATTGTATCTGATGAGGGTGTGATACATCCAAAGTTAGATACAAGTATTTCTATAATGAACGTGTTTTCCGTTTGAAGTATTCACTAGTAAAATATTTTATAATAATATATCTACTTTTGTTTCACAACCGATAATAAGAGTTTGCAAGTGACCCACTCTTAGTTGAGGTTATGAAATACCTTGATAGTATATATAGTAATAAATCATCTTATGAAGCATGTCATTGCGTATGGTTAAATATGAATAGAAATCATATCTTCACTGAAACGTGAATAAGTTTTAACACAACCATACAGAGACGAATTATTTAATAATGTTTTAATAATTTCAATGGAGATTAAATACACTGTCCGTGAAATCAACATCATAATTAAGGCTATTATTTGCAAAGATGGCTTATTCCGATATACCTGAAAAATGAACTTTAAAAGAATTTTTAAACACCAGTATAAAACTTGGATTGATTATATACAAAATATAAAACCAAAAAAATATAGAAATTAAACTTATAATAGAATATAAAACAGTTTATTTCATTTTGCCAGGAATCACGTTTTTGGAACAAGCCATGTTTGCAAATAATAAATAACCTTAATCAAAGAGTAACTGTTTGAGAGTAAATACCCTAACATGCTGTTTTTTAATATTTACTTAAGTTTAAGGAATAACAAAATCACACAATTATCAGAAAATGAGTGAATTTCAATGGATAATATTCAATTGCTTTCGATTTATGATGTTCTGCAATAAAATATTTTAAATGCCTTTTAAAATAACAAATATAAAACACATTAATATGACCAGTGAAATGAAGGAAGCAGTTTAGACGTAATACTGAATACACACAATGATTTGTTTTTGTAAAATATGTAGAGTTATTTTCATTATATTTGACGACACTTGGAGGTGAATTCAAGTAAGTTTCTAGTTAATAATCAATTTTTAATGGTGATTTTTAAGAAATTATTAACTCATCCGCTTACTATAGAAATAGATGTACACAATTAAACTGAAATACACAATATACCACAATTTTTCGATATAATAAAAAATAATATACATACAAGAGTTAGTGTTAATAAGCATAAGAAAATGGCATAGATAATTGTTGGCGTGTTGATGACATGGGCAGAGCAAAGCTTGAAAGTGCACTGAAGCTGTGAAGATGAAAATGATTGCCGTTTAGTAGCAGGGCTTACCATGATAATTATCCCTGAGGCGTTCTCTACACAGCTGCATTCAGTACTTATACATATATATTGCACACAAATATCACATTCACGTTATATTATAAAAATAGAGAACAAAAATAGTCATTGTTTTTCAAAACTATTGTTGCCTAGACAATTTCATTTATTTAAGTTATTTATATCTATTGTAATCAATGTGCAATGGGTCATTCGACCGGTGGAAATAATTCATTCACTATGTCACTCTGCCCAGTGTAGCTGCAAAAATAAAAAAAATAATACATACTACTTGACAAGCTACTTACTCTACAAAAAAGTTCCAAATGTGCCTTGATATTTTTTATAATCATAAACTGAAGGTTACATTTTTTATTGATGATTTATTATTATTAATGAAAATAATTTTTAGAATATTTATAAAAAACCTTATCTTTGTAAAGCACAAAAGAATTTGACTTGATATAATATTTAGTGATAAGACACTAAATTTAAACTAAAAGAATACTTGGATGAGCATGTTTCAAATATCAATGAAACTATTTGCAACAAAGAGAAGATATTTATGGAGTTCAGATCCTTGCTGAATTGCTGATAGATGAATATCATTAAAAATTAGAAACAATTTATATAGACTATTTTATAATAATATTGTGGCAAAATGGAATTTATTAGTAGGAATATATGACATCAGTGGCTTCCAAACTTTTCTTATCGTGGCATGCATTAAAATACTGCAATTATCATAGATATTGTATGAATATAAAAGAAGACACTCGATAATTTATTATAATTTGCCATGATATTTAAATGAATTTGATTAATTTAATTGGTAATCTATACGCAGAATAGGAATCTGTCACCGTTAAGAAAACATTCAATTAGCTCTGATCACTCAAATCCGATATGATTTTAAAAATAAAATTCAAATAGTTATTTTATTTATGTTAAATGTATATTTTTGTTTAATATTTAGATGCGGTTACAGTTTTTGATAAGACATATTTTGTGTCAGTTAGGAAACTACTGTCATTGACTTAACATGCATAAGAATAATATATCTATCTACATAAATAAATTACTTATCTAAAATAAAAAAGTATTTGAAATAAAAATAAACTAATAAAATCAATAATTTCGGTATTGGGAGTCCATTACATTGGGCATTTATTCATTGTTAATTTGATTATCTCTTCATGTACGTACTTAATATCATTTATGAAGACATTCTACTGAAGCTATATTACTCCTATAATTAAGCTAGACAGAATAATGAGAACTTGTGTTTAATTACAACAATTGCTCTATAGCATTAGGGATAATTATTATTGCTTAAGTTTTTAACGCTGTTTATCAATCCCGATAAAATGTAAATAATTTTGTAGCGATATTTCAACTTCACGGACTTTGTAATTATGTCATGGTATTCAAAAGATATTTCAAGAGAATGGATTGAAATAAATTAAAATGTACAAAAGTTTGCTGATCAGTTTTGGCTAATTTCATGAGAGCATATGATTGAAAAATAATTCAATATAATCGAACAATTAAAAAAAAATATTTGCATGATTGCTTGACGAGTGATTAATTTTTCAGTGTTTCTATAATAAAATGATAACATGATAAGATTAACCAATATTTAACACAGACAAACTTTTACAGATCTCATAATCATACAGATTATTTAATCGTGTACTTCTACGTAAACATGTGCAGTTGTTATAAACAGGTTTCAATGATATATCATATATAATGTTTATAGTTCCATTGAATTTAGGTAATGACCAAATTGAGTTTTAATCTGCTTTTTTTACATACAGGAGTTTGTTAAATTGCATTAGTATTTGCTTCATTGATTGCCCACAACATAGGTTCTCAACTTTTTTTGGTCTAGACACCTTTTCAAAAAAAAATACAAAGTTTCTGGGTTTTTTTGGCTTGCGTGATTATTAATTTCTTTTACAAGGGGCCAAGTGGCTGAATGCCCCCAAATACTTGCAAAATTATCAGTTTCTTATTTTTTTAGCTTGCAAAACGTGTAATTATTAATTTCTTCTATAAGGAGCCACTGACACCTAGATCTCATAAATGCCCCCCAAATGCTTCTGAATCCATTACCACCCCCCCGAAAAAAGCTTCAGCCTACAGGGGGCGGTACCTAATTCAATTATGCATACCATATTGCTACTATATTAAAATATCATATACTAAAATAATATAAGTACTATTACTGCATTTATGGGATGGCCAGCACTAGAATATTTTGAAATCTTATAAAGCTACATAATATATGAGATTTTGGCAAATTGTTGAATTAAGTGATATAATAGATATTAGATATGTTGTAAAGACAAACCAAAGTTTTCATATTTTAAATTCGTAAGTGCAAATACTATTGGCAATTGTAAATTATATTTCTAGCACATCCATTCATTATGCTATACATAAACTGCCCTGCTAAGTAAAAACACAGTGCGTTGCATGTGATTCCCTGTATATTATAGACATTGTGTTATTACTTAGTAGGGCAGTGTAATAAATGATAAAAATAACATATAAAATAAATCGATCAGTTAATTTTTTTTTTACGGTGCTTCAGTTTTTATTTTTATACAAATTATATAATTTAGTGTATATTGTTTTTTTACCTTGCCTGTTCAGAAAGTAGAGTATATGGATACGCATATATTGGTCTATACATTGTCAAGATTTACTTTTGACAGATTTTATTCTATTTCTTTTTTGGATTCTATGGGGATCGAACCCGCAATCTCAGGCTCCAAAGCGCACATGGTAGCCTCTAGAGAGACATTTTTACGATTCTATAATAATACAATGTAATTTACGGTGCTTGGGATATGATATATGAGGCAAAGGTATGAGAATAAAATAACAATTAATATTTAGCAATATTAGCGAACATAAATAATAATTAAAAAGACAGTGATTCCCATATTAAAGTTGCCAAATAAAGACAATATTTATAAAAAATAATTATCTGCTTTACACCGAAATGATAATCTAGAAAAATGTTATTCAATAATAAGCATGCTGAATTGTTAGTGCTGGTATAGCAAGACACCTATAACCTATTTCAGAAAAGTACTTACGATGATTGGAATGTCTGTGTCAGCTCATGTTTCAGCTCCCCTTTGTAATTAATCGTGAAGATGCGAACAATTGGGATGCCGACAGTTTGATATGCACAAACATCCTGAAAATATTAATGGAACAATAAATATATTGTGGCAACCAAAAGTATTTTGCTCCTTTTAGCAGGGAATGAAAACGATATCATAATAGAAGCTTAAAGATTTGATTTTACAGCTGCTAATGAATAAGATTTTTTTTAATGCACATAGGTAGATAAAACAGAAATGGAAATAAAAATTATTTGACGGCATGGTAAATTATCAAACATAAAATTTGTTGGATGGTATATATTTTTTATTATGTACTTACGTTAACCCTATTTCCATAACCGGCGTAAAATGGTTTACATCCTGCTGGGAAGAGTGCCATAATATCTGACATGCATTGTATTTTGAATTCTTCTGGTTTCTTGACAATTACTTCTCGATGGAAAGCTCTTAATAGTGATGTTGGGTTCAAAAGAAGTGGTCCGTCGGGCAGGGAGAGATCGCCTTGTTTGATTGATCGCAAATATTCACGAGTTAACTGGGGGTTTGATAAAAATAGTATGTGATAAGATATAAAAATAGTGATGATGTGTCCTCATTAATTAAGTAAACACAGGAATACTGCGCAATGTGGATATGACTTTGCCTCTTTATAGAAAACAGTGAATTTTTAGTTATAATGTGTAATGTGAAATGGCAGATAAAAGTTCACAGTAGAAGTATCTTATGTTTAATTGATCAATAAAGCCAAAAAAGGTCTTAATTAATTATTGTGTGGATACTTATTTTTCTAAGAAATAAGTCCCTTTACCATACTATTTTAATAAAAAAAACACTAATGCAAATCAATTTTGATTCTAATATAAAAATAAATTACCTTTGCTTGACCGATTGCTCTGGAGGAAAGATAGAGAATTTTATAGCCATTATTTTTGATTTTGGTGAATAATTGAGCAACTCCACTTTGAGCCCAGTCTTTACCGACCATCGGGAAGATGTGTCCAAGAACATCAGATCTGTTGACAAGAACGCATTGAAGTGCTATGTTTTAAAATTGTTCTAATGGAGAGAATTAAGAGAAGGTATTAGAAATTTATCTCTACAGTATCACTGATTGTTATCAAATAGTTCTGAATGCTATTCATGAATCTGTGTCAATTGTTACTCATTGTTACTATTTCATGAAAGAATAATTAATTCTTTGTTTTGAAATCTGTAAGCTGAAACAATTAAAGGTAAATTTCTAAAATACAATCAAATTTTTTTATTGGATACCTATGGGCTGCAGTTGCAAAGACTACAGATATTCAGACTTCATAAAATATATATAGATATATTACTCACTTAGTGATGGTTCCGTCAATGTCAGAGATAACAATTTTATCATCATGCCGCCATCTAAAGACATGACATTTGCATCGCGAAGTTCCCTGATACGCTGTTGTGACACTAAATTCCATTTCATTCATTCCTTCACGTAAATTCAGACTTTCCTGCAAGTAAAAAGGATTATTAAAATCGATGGCATGTTATATTAAAATGGAAATATTTCCAAATAATTTTATTCTTTAGATGCTATAGTAGAAATATTTTTTAAGTTAATGTATAATTTAATATTTTGTTATTGGTGCTTTTGTAAAGTATGTTATTTCATATAATAAACACTTACAATTTGTTCTGAAGAGAGACGAAGTGTTTTTCTGAATTTATCAGTGGAATGCTTCGTAGGATGTGGCTGATGAACAGCCACGCCACCTTTTTCCAAAGAAGCTCCTTCGTCAGACTCTTCGGAGCTTTGAGATCCGCTGTAGCCACCACCTGCTACTCCACTCAGCGACGGGAAAGACGTTTGTGTGCTTACTGCTACACATTCATCTTCATTAGCTTCAGAGTCAAGCATCTTCATCATACTTGGATCTGTTTATCAATAAAACATATATCATTTATTGATGTCAGAAGTTCAAGAAAAATACAAATATCACAATACTAGTTCAAAAGATTGCTTACCATCCATGCTGATTGCCTCTTGAGATGGATCAGGAATGCATGATTTATCTTGGGTATCAGTGGAAAGAATTTGTTGTTCAGTGAGTATTTGACTTGCTTCAGATGAAGTGTTTGTATTATTTTTTGCAGTATCGCTAAAAAGAAAAGGAAAAATAAGGTGAAGTAATTGAAAAATGACTATGTAAAAGAAAAAGGAACAATTATGTTTATAATTATAATAAATTGTACTTAACACGTTGGACGCTGAGCGCGCGCCAGATGCGTGAGTGGATAATTTTGAGGGATGCACTGTCCATTTCGGCATTTTTACAATTTTTTAGTTTATGAAATTTTGGTCGCAATGAATGTGTTAATGACAGATTAAGAAGAAAACAGTATACTCACACGGTATATATATATATATATTTTTTATACCATGTTCTACTATAATAGATACTTTTACATTTTTACGGTCAACATATAAGAAGAAATAAATAATTACATATTAGTTTCTCCAGGGGTTTGCTTTTCTGAAGAACGTCTCCAATTCCATGAGAATAAGCCAGAAGAACGTTGGACAGTCTTGTTTCCAGCGATCTGTGCTTCTTCCATTTTTCCTTCACGAACAGCACTAGTCATTGATTGGAGAACAGCCTACAAAACGGAATACGTACGTTAATTATCACATGCCCAAGAAATTATTCAATTCTACAAAAGTGTAAATATCTTGAAATAAGAATTTAAGACTTGAATTACCTTTGGAAGAGGGCGGTGGTATACTACAAGTGAAAGCAAAATGGGAGCGGCAGTAGACCATGGCATGAATTTGTCTCCCAGACGAACGACAAGCTTAGGATTTTGGACCAGCATTGGATCGGAGCAGAGTGTCTCAAACCTGACAGCATCACGTTCGAAAGCTTCTACTAATGATGCAGTGGGCTGATCGAGAACAGATGGACCACATAAAGACAATCCGACAAAGCCCCTATAAAAGAAAAAGACATTTAAATATAAAACAAGGATTTCAGGTACTGGGGAAACGATTCGAGGATTATAAAATCCCTTGAATATTTATCTGAAAGCATCTTACTTGGAAAATATCTTGACATCATCTTCATCAGAGTCAATCCCTTTGCACAGGGGTCCTTCAACAGATGATGGCGACTGTGGCAAAGATGGACCATTACCGGATTCATAATCCTCTTCTGTTGCCATTAAGCCGGAAATGTCTACAGCCATAGAGCCTGTAACTAGAAAGAACACAGCAATGTAATGAATATTATTATTGATAATATAATTTTATGAAAATTTGACTGAGGACAATGTACAATTGGAGTATTCAAAAAGTAAAATTTAATTTTCTAGTCATACTTGTAAATCTGACGAAGAAATCTACATGAATCGATGATCTATTTATATAATGTCTCAATGTTTAAAATATAAATAACTAACTGTTTTGAGGCATGGATGTTTGTGAGCCTGGGGGGTGAGAAGGGAAGTACAAAGCGGCAACTTCAGGATCTATAACACCGTCTGCAAGTTCTGCAAGATATAATCCCTCAGAGCCAGTTGTAGCTGACTGAGTACTTCCTCGGGAAGGCTTCATAAAGCTGAACATTCCACTGAGCATGGATGAACCACCTTGACCTTGAGTTGTAGACGTTACTGGTAGTACATCTATAAAACATTATAATAAAGTATTATATTTTAATAGTGGAAGATTGACAATGAATTCTTTAGTTCATTGAGTAAAAGACATTGATATTATTGATATGTATGTATCTCATTCAACCTTTAGTTTGTGGTTTTGTTGGTTCATCATCAGAGCTAAGTGATCCTGCGACAGCTGGTTGCTTCATACCAACATTTGGAATGGGAAGTGGAAGCGGAGAAGGCAACTCTCCCCAACGCCAAGATTGTCCGATTCCTCCTTTTGAGTCAGATTCTGCACGCGACCCTCGTGCTATTTCTAGCTCCGAATCAGATTGCACTGGAGTGTCTCGGCAGCAATCTCTGCGAAATATTATATGTTAGTATGCATCAGAGAAATGAGCCATAGTATAATAACTTAAATAATTCTAAGCCAAAATAAGCGTCAAAAAATATATATACCTGATTTTAGAAGTTACAATATCTGTATCACTGAAGAAGTGAATGTCCTGATTAAGGTTGTTTGTCACATATGAAGGAATAGCAGAAATTTCTCCCGTCCTCTCGATAGATTTTTCAAGTTCGCCGGGATCCACTCCTGTCAACTCAGACTGGCTAGAATAACCGTTAGAACTGGATGCTGATGATTTTCTTTGAGAGTTCTTCTTTTTAGAGCCTGATTTTTTTGTCTTCTTCTTTTTCTTATTACCATTACCGTTGTTTTGTGACTTTTGAGCATCTTCTATTTGAGAGTTAATTTCATCAGTGTTCTGTTTGATTTCAATGGTAGGAGGTAAATTCGGTTCCTCCATTGCAAGAGAGATAGGCTTAAAATCATTGTTGATACTAATTTTTCTAACAGCTTCTTTGGCACGACTGTCTTTATCATTGACTTCCTCTGCATGGAACATTTTAGCGGTTCCAGAAGGCTTATCGTTGAAATTGCACTCCTGAGACGGGTCGTCTAAGTCATCCATGACGAACATTGCGTCTTGATCTTGACTAATGATATTGGTGGGAGGGGTATAATCATACACACTTTCCTTTCTCTTCTGGTACTCTCGCTTTTGAGCAGAGAAATCAGTTTTTTGGGCTCCTTGGCCATCAGTGTACCTAGAGAAGATTTTTTTTATGAAAACAATATTGGTTGAATATTTCTTATTAATGATAAATAATTACTTTGGTTGAATAAGCTGAAAGTGAAGATGCAGTGTTTAATAATTAAAAATACAAAATTGTATAGCGGGATAAGGCAATTCAAGAGTACTTTCAATGACAGTTTATACCTCAATCAATTAACAAACCTTCTATGAGTATAGTCGGACACTTGATTTTGAAATTTATCCATGAAGTCTGCAGAGTTCCTCCTCGGTGGCAGGACTTTTTCCTGATAAAGAGAGAATCCGCTGTCAGGAATCGGCGAGGTCGCTAAATGAGCGGAGCACTCTAGCTGGTCTTCGGGAATCTCTTCCACGAAGAATGCTTCTCCTGACTCTCCTAGTTTCATGTGGATATTGAGCGGCTCTCCATTTAATTCTAGATCCACCTGTCGATGACAATCGAAGTTATGAGAGATTGAGCATGAGAAACATTTATTTATTTAAAAGTAAACAAATTATTATTACTATTGGAATGTCTAATAACCAAAGTAAATAAAGGTGCCTGAGTTTTTCTCTACTTATTTCTAATTTTCAGCATAATAAAAGGACCGGCAAAAAGAAATAACTATGAACATTTATTTACATACACTGAATAGTATAAAAAGCCTTGAGTTCAAATATTTATGAGATTTAGATTTCTGTAAAATCAATTGAAATTTATTTATTTACAGCTTCTGTCTCTATAAATACGCCAATGATCCTTTAAGGTAATCGAGACGCGAAAATAATTAACAAAGAGGCTACAGTGGGTATTGCAATGCATGTTGACATTACAAAATATTATTGATAAAATTTGTAAACATTTTAAATGTACGTGGATTTCTTTTGGCAGACATCTGGGAAAAATGTTGTCTCTATTACCAAAATATAATGCGAAAAAATGTCTTTAAGAACAAAAATCACATAGCAACCGTGAGTAAGTACGATTAACAGTAAATACGAGTAAATAATGAATCGACATTATTACTAATTTTCACAATCATTTCAGTGCTTCCTCGATTATTTTACGCGTGAAAATAACACATTTTATTCTGTCTCATTGGTTTTTAGTATCGGCTTAGCGGAATTTACACGATCGCTATTTTGCCACCAAGGGCACCCAAATAATTGCTCTATTTATATGTTCTGAAAAAAACTGAGGAGTGAACGAATGATCAGACTGTAGATTGAATGAATATGAAAAAAAAACAGGAGGGAAAACAAAGAGGGAGTCATTATATAAATAAATTTAAAAGAATTAGAATCTCTTGGAAGTTTCTAGTGAATTAGTCTAGCTAAGCTACACTTTAGATCAAGGGTAGTCAACCTATTTATACAACCACCCACTAGATAAAATTCTATTTTTGCAAATTTTCAAATTTTGCTAATGCCCAACTCAAAAGCTTGAATTGTCCACTAGGGCGGGCGGGAGTGATGTTGACTATCACTGCTTTGGAAAATACTCACGGTATCGAAGGTTGCGGAGTCGAATCCCACAGCTGTTAAAATCAAATATAAATGACTTGATTCCCAATTGATTACAAGATTCGGTTGATAACCAAGTCTCGTAAAAATATCGATCGATATAAGTGTTCACAGTATATAATTCATTTACGGAGTGGAAATTCATATGCTTCAATTTTAGAGCGGACGATATTTTTAGCCCTACACATCATTTGTATACATACATCTTGAAGATGTCGGAAGTTAAAACCTAGGTTGCGGATAACATATGCACAAGAAAGTTTACACCTTTCCAATTATTTGAATATTAACCAAGCACTCTCCAGTGGAAGGTACTGTGGATATACTTACAAAATAAAATAAGCAATTTAGTATAAATTTGAATGTGCAAAGGTGTTTTTTCTTTTAGTCCTTTTTTTTAAATGTCAATGGGCATTTATTAAATTGTAACCCATATAGTCCAGTTGCGGCGGTGACCAAACTTTTATATTGTGATGTAAAATATAATTTATAGCCCGGCTAGGTTAAATGCTATGGGGAGCCTTGGATTACCGGTTTCCAATTTCCATGGGAAGTAGATTAAAAATTATAGTTGAGTATGGTTCACGCGGGCAGATAGAAAATGAACCAGGCTGTGCTAAGGTTACGTCTGTCGCAAAGCAATTGACAAATCTAGCTTTGTTAAAAATAACTTCCGTAACACTTGAATACAGAAGATGTTTATTTCAAGCATACTACGCTTAGTTTTTAACGTTCAATTTATACATGCGTAATTTCATTCATATATGGCAACAATTTACGTAATTTCAATAACTATCTCTTTCTGTGGGAGACATCTTTATCATATCATCAAGAAAGATGTTTTCCACGTTTTGATTATGATTTTTTTCGATAGTTTCATGACCTTGACGAAATAAAACGAGAAGAGATGTTTGTTCTCCCTCTTTTATACACTTGTTCACCATTTCTCATATTTTAATGGTACTGGAAATAAGAAGACCACAACCCAACAAACACTAAAAACTAATTAATTTAATATTATGCATTCGATTATTCGACATCTAATTTATGTCTGATATATGTATAATAAAGTAATAAAAAATATATGTATCGAAGAAAGTATTTTATTTATAGTATAGTCGGACACTAAGATTTTTTTAGTAGAAAATTTTACTCACGGACTACTGGGAAGAAGCCCTGATTTTTAAAAATATATCATTAATTTTTGATTGTTGCCAATTAGACCAGTTTTTGATGAATTATTTTAATAAATTGTAATTGTTATTGAAAATGCAGAATCATATTTGGAGTTCTGATCAGTTGTAATTATTATATATTGTTATGCTCAAACTAAGTAGAAAGTAATGGTATTATTTAAATGTCACAAAAATATTACGGAATTCGAATTTTAATACATAAAATGTTTCATATTCTTTCGAGGCAAATAGGATCAAAAAGTGTACTGCAAAGTGTACCGCATTGATAAATATTATAAAATATGTAAATCGACCACAGACAAGAGATGAAAAACAGCACAGTTTATTGTTGGCTGCTTTAGAATTTATATTATATTTGCGGCAAAACTGTATGCAGGTGCGCTCAATGCCATGGATGTAAAACATAAGACTTTCACTCGAGAGTAAAAAAATTCGGATAAATTTTGAAATACTGATTCTACAACCAAGTAATGTAATTAAAATTAATATTTAATCAGAAAGAAAAACAGCTTTTCGATAAAATTTCCTGTTTTAAGGACCAAGCTTTTATAATTTATGAATCAATGTTATTACACCAGGAATAGAAGTAATAATAATAAGTTTTAAAATATATTGTACTGGTATATATAATATTCCGGTTTCGAGTATGAATACACATATTAATATACAATCAAATAACTAAAACATTTACGTACCATCTTGAATCGACTCCTGAGCACTCCGAGTTTTCCGAATCGCACGTGGAAAGGAGAGCAGGTGTACGAGCCGTCGGGCTGCTCCACAACGACGACGTCAATGGCTCCCGTGAGGGTTGCGCTATTGATTTCGTTGTAGAAATCCTTCATGTTGGCGAAGAAGCTTCCTAAATAATTCATAGAATGCATCGCGGATGATTTATTTCACACTTTTGACTCAAAATAATTTACTTTATTCACAAACAGCAGCACTCGAAAGAACAATAGTTTTTATTTCGCTAGAAAGCGTTTCACAGTATGCACTTGTGTTGTTGTTTTTAGTCGAATTGTCTTTATATTATATCCATTTTTAAAACAATTTATCGGACTGTCAGCTCAACGCGGTGTCGACTCAGTTGATTCCATGGTTCTTTGAAGAACGTCGATTTATCTGAAACAGAGAGAATAATAATTATTATCTGTCGATCAGGATATTTTATTTACTTAATTTGGCGAAATCGCGTAATATTTATTAATTATTTGACGTTTTAGATATAATATAAATGATAATAGACAGATAACGCCAGCAAATATTACGTACTTTAATAAAAGATACTATCACAATAATTAATACGATATTAATATCAGTAGATTAAAAACAACTCTTGCTTCCACATATGGTAAAATAATAAACAATATCATTAAGTTCAGAATAATCTAAAAAATAGCACTTCCGACACAATATTTTTTTCTGATAATTCATAAATAAACATTTTTTTAATGATTATCGAAGAAAATTTATTTTGATGAAAAAATGCGTGCTTATTTTTTAGAATTATTAAGACGAAATAGTACATATGTATATATGGAAGATTACTACGTATAGTTAACAAGAATTTACCTAAAATTGTACAATATTTTAATACGCACATTCGTGGATAGCGAATATTCAGTCATTTATTAGGCTGACAAAAAGATTCACCTAATTTGCATTAAATGTGACCGAGTGATTATAAAATATCGGAATTGGTTGAAGATATAGTAATTTAAAAAAATGAAGCATTAAAGTAATATTGAGTAATATACACTGTTCAAACGAAAGGAAGTCTTATATAAGTATTATACCAGTCTTCATTTAAAGTGCGCGGGGATTTTCTTGCCTGAAAAAATGCCGGGAAAACAAGCGACCAGCTGACTAATTTATAGAAACTACTAGTACAATGCACACGCGTGAAATAACGTACCACATTTTATGATGTCACTATTTTTATCATAATTATTATAAAACACAGAGTAGATCTAAAAGCGACAAATATGTGGCTGAATCTTTACTGGGTAAGGGATATATTTTTTAAAGCAATCCCCGCGGACATTACAATAATGTGACAACAATTCAGATCACATATTCAATTTAATTTTGGAGACTATATTTTTGATACTAGAAAACAACGGCAGGCATACTCGCAGTAAACATATTACAAAACATTTTTTTCACTGAATGTCAATGGTTCTTTTGAACTAAAATTGTACACTTTAATGAAGATTATTGATTAAAAATATGTGCCACTTTTATTTAAATCGTATATATTTTTGTTATAAAACACTGAGAAGAAAACAAAAAGTATAGTGACGCATCGTGTATACATCCAGAAATGAAGGAATAATACGTATAATATCTCTTAGGCCTATTAATTTTGCGGAGGAATATGCTTGCACAATAATAAATTGACAAGTAACACACGCTTTGCTGAATGAATACCGCTAGGTAATAAATATATAATATTATGCCAACCGGTCCAAGATTAAAACACAGAGCACATCCGGAAAGAACTGAGACGTTAGACTTGTTGTTGAACACTGACGGAAAATGTACTAACAGCAGCGATTGCATTAAAAATTGACTAAACCACGTTATTTTGATAGCGCGATCGACAAACAACAAACACGTAGAGCACTAATGATAATAATGTTTCGTCAGGGGGAGTGATATTGGCAATCGACATCGGCAGTGTAGTGCTAAGAAAACTATAAAGTTAAAAAACTTGCGAGTACATCTCTATCCCAAACGAGCCGTTCCCCGAAATTCGAGAGGAAATTTTAAACTCCAGTTTATGCCGGTTTACTGGCCGACAACTCCGCTCTCAAATGACGTGGAATAATCGCATTACGAAAAATGTTTTTTTATTATAATTTTTTTATTACACCCACAACTATGCGTTCTTTATCAGTGTTTATAGCGACTATGAAAAAAATCATAATGTTATTTTAGTCTCAACTCGATAATAAATAATGCACAAAGTATGTGTCAACACACATGTGAAGATAGCCTTTCCCAAAATGGGAGGGCTAGAAGGAGAAGTTAAAACTTCTTGGAGGGTAAATTAAGCTCTTGAGTGTTATGTGACTTCTTCAGCAACTTGCGATTTGTAGATATACTTTTTAAAAATTGCAATAATCGAAGATGTACCGATTTGTAGAGTAGAAACAAAACAAGGCAAATATCTTATACGTTATTCACCGATGAATATTAACGGGTTGCACTGCGTTTTTCGCGAAGGTTTTGCTGGCATTATTCCACTCAATTTTAAATGACAATACTTGGCACAGTCACAAACGTCCAAATATTAAAATAAAAAGTAAAGAGTCCCAATCGAGCATTATAATTTCTTCCTTAGTGACCGTCAAATCGTTCCATGCAGACGAATAATTGCATACGTTTGAGTCACGATGACGTGCATAATTTATAATGATGTACACTTTATCGCTGGTGCAACGAGAAATTACCGCGTGCGTTTTGTAAATACGTGTTGAACCACTATAGTGCTAGAAAACAGGGCACTGGTCTATTATATAATCAATATATTTGAACAGTTTGTTTTCAAATTAAAATCATTGGCAATCAATACATGGCAGTGTAATTTATAGTAGTCTAACCTAACGTTATCCATTTACAACGAATATAATAACATTGAGAAAATGTTTTTCTAGTATGAAAAGGAAGTAAATAAATAATAACACGTTGACAAAACTAATAAAAACACAATTGAAGATATTTACGAAGACGGGAGACTGATGAAGAAAGGAGACAAGCAAACGCCGCAGAAAAATGCTAAAATCTGGAGATGTTCCGATATGAATATACAATTGCATGAATATAAGGTGTTTGAGGACTATACAAGCATTTCGTTACGTTTTGAAAAGAAGTAGAAAAAATAACATGCTTTGAGTAGATTTCATTATTTACAATTTTACGGTCTTTCAGAATATCGGAAGGAAAACAACTCAAATTCTTGTCAATGCGATTTTCAATTCCACGCCGTCTCGTAGACGTAATACTGCCAATAAATAATACAATTGTGGAGAGTATAAAAGTATTTTTAACATAATAAATCTGAATTACCTTGGCCATTTTTTTCATCACAAAAAACCTAAAAAACCGCAGCTGGTCAACCGGTCAAGTCACATTTTATGTAAATTCATCATATAAAGTACGTGATTGGTATATATTATTCTTATTTTTTTTATAAAATAATACATAATTAATATTATAGATTAATTGTCGACAGTTGTGAATTTTAATTTATTTTATTCTTTAGAACAGTACTCTTCATTTGTTTTGAATAGCATTTGCAACCGTCGAAACAGATATTATTACTTAACAATTTATAGCAAAACCCCTTATAATGCATAATATACTGTACAGTACCTAATCGGTGAAAGTTATTACAGCATAACAGCTGCTACATCATCTATCAATACGCGCACCACAATATACCATTAACAAAAAATAGTTTACGCAATACCTAACCTACGTCTATATAAATATTTGTTATTATTATTCACATTAGTGAATACAGATATACTATAAATACATTTATTTATAAAGGATGAAAGTAAGCGAAGATGTTTTTGGTTCGAATAATGATAATTAAAATGCATCAGTGACCTAAACACGCGCTTCAGTGTCGGAGGTTTCGGATTCTAGCCCAACAGCCAAAAGAATCTACAGATGCATGACTGAATGCCCAATAGGTTAAGTAATTGACTGAAAAAACAATAATTATTGTGGGTTGATCCCTCCAATTATATGACACCATTTGACCCAGAATCGTTAGTTAATAAATCAAGGATTCTCGCAAATTGGAATATCATAAAATCGGTTGAATTCTACAATAAAAGCTACAGATAGCGCATAATTACGCCATAAAGAGTTGAAAACACTCCGGCAACGTTCATTGATACTGATTTACACATTTTCATGGGCAAAATTGGCAATTCCAAACAAGAATTAATTATAAATTTGACATTGATTTTATACACGTGAATTAGCAAGTATAATAAGGCGTGCGTTTAAATAATATCAATAACCATTTATGCATTTTCAGGAGCATATCTACTATTTTATCCTTACGAATATACATAGAAATTTGGCGAATGTTATTTTAGCCTTCACGTCGTTATTTAAACACTTAATAATTCAAAGCTGTCTTGACGGAAATGATTTAAACCAGAAAAAATATTCAACTAACCGAAAATGAAGTACTAACAAGCAAATGCCAACTCAATTAAACGTCTACAAAGTTTTGAAGGACGTCATCGGTCCACCACATAACTATGATCGATCCAAATCGTTGCGATTTTTTTAGTTTGTTGGATATAATGATACTGTTTTTAATACTATTCTGATCAAGTACATTGTATATGTATATTATATATAAGTTACTAGTAAGTTTTGTATTAAAACTATCTAGAGTGTTAAAAATCTACCATACATACTGGACTAATACAATTATCTGGTTATGTGGTTTTTTACTTCTGGAAAATATTTTTAAACTGTGACTGGTTTAATTATTAGTGTTATGAATCCCATAAAGTGACTTCAATAACGCGTTTTACGGTGCCAATTATAACATCGCGAGTACGCCTCTAATTTGTCGATATCCGCACGAAAATGATTGAGTAGAGTTTTTAGTGCAATTTCTCCCAGTGACGTCCCTGTTATGTGTTTTATTTTTGTTTTCAGTAGATCTA
Source organism: Rhyacophila evoluta (assembly GCA_022683975.1). Lineage (NCBI taxonomy): Eukaryota > Metazoa > Arthropoda > Insecta > Trichoptera > Rhyacophilidae > Rhyacophila > Rhyacophila evoluta. Next base: position 21,418 of record JAGVSQ010000066.1, read on the forward strand.
TTATAAACTATAACTCAACGCTGTATTGTGTTATTATTTTGCTAGCGTTGTGTGATATGTACATGTCAGCGCGTTGAAAACAAACGACCGGCGACTATTTTCGTACAGGAAGAAGAGAATCATTTGGCAGAGAAGACCATATCGCAACGTGATAATATGATACATTTGCATATTATATACGTACATCGTAATACATCTATCCAAAAGCAGGTACAGTATAAATATTATATATTGCATATTCAATATAATACTGACGTAACATCCATTTAGAGCAGGACTGGCCTACCCGCAAACTCCCACCATGTGGCCCTCGGTCATAATGTCTAAAACTATATTTATGATATAAATTAAAATTTAGAGTGAAGATATCCATTCCGACAGTAGAGTATATGATTCTCTGCAATGTGAAGACAAGTCTTGATAGATTATTTTTAACGATAATTGTCCTTCATTTTTGGATTTTAAAAAATCCGACAAATATGGGAATCGAACACGCATTTCCCGAGTTACTAGGCGCACACTCTAATCTTCACGCTACTGGGAGACATGCCCGTATTTTCGTCATACAAATATATCTTGTTACTAGGTCAATACATGTCTTCTTTTCATATCTACAATAGTTGTAGTATTGTTTTTTCAGATTTGTACTTATTTAATATTCTCTGTATACGTCAATCAAAATTCAAATCAATAATACTAAAATAAATCGATTGTAAAGCTAGACCAGATATATCGAAAAAAAATTGGAACAACATATGGAATTATTTATTTTTTAATCATGTGCAAATATCAAGGCGTAAGTGCAGCCCGTGTGCCAATTTGGACTGGGCAGGCTTGATTTACAGAGACAACTAGTGATAAAACGAAGATTAAACATTTCTGTAAAATAAAAACTTCCATAAAATGTCTCACAGATAAGAAATTTTTGTGAACGGCAGCAGCTGCTACCATAACTGATATAGAGAATACGATGAATTATACTAGTTCGGCGTAGTGTATATTTATAAAAGTAGTACGCGTGTGAAATGTAAGTCATTGCGTTACAAATTCCAAGCCATCGATTATATTATATTATTATCGCCAGTGGAAAAGAGAAAATGTCATTTGAAAAGTGTTACACAATAATTAATTTAATATGTATTACATTTTCATCGGGAAGGAATTTATTTGGCATAAATCCATTCTAGCTTCAAATGTACGTAAATAAGTCACAGCACAGCAAGGTTCCCGGATACATTCACGCAGAACAACGCCAATTTGTTTTCTATCACTATTACGGTTTGGTTGATCTACTGTCAAAACAGCGACGCAGTCTACGAGTGGATAATTAATTATTCACCAATGACACACTATCAAACCGAAGTTGAATGCACTACAAACGTACATGTTACAATCTGTATGCAAGCGCAAGCATTATGAACAAAATGGATAGGTGGGTAATTGTATAGTGATGTAAATTATCAGCCGAGTCCGCAATACGAGCCTACTGGTTTTGAGCCGTATTTATATAACACACGTTTTATGTTTCCATTACCGCAACTGCGAATACGATCTCAATCAATGGCAAACCGCTACCACTTCAGCAATATAATTTTGATTTATTGACATAAATTTTATAACATTATTGCCACAAAATATATATTTTTTGCAACACGATTGATTTCGTGTCTTACGACTTCGACTGAAATTGTTTCAATAAACGAATCTTGTCTTCATACCGAATATGATTTACGCGAATAGTACTTACAATATATCAAATAATAACATGGCGTTTTATTCAATTTATAATAAATATTAAGTGGACGGAGATAGTAAAATATACTATGATATTGTTTTAATGGGAAGTGTGACAGTAGACCATTTTTTTTTTATCTATGATGCAGATATCCAATATTCTTCTCATAAAATTTTGATATCCAGACTGATTGGGGCGACAAGATGGTGAATTATCTAATGATGAATAATAAAGATAATTTACGTTAAAAAAAACGAAAAAGATTGTACTATAAGATGTTAGAAAATATACACAATAGAGAAGTTATTACAGTGTGGCACATTTGTATTACCAAATTGGTGTAACAAGTAGCTAAGATACACTTGGGTTATGGGTACCACGTATCTGACATTAAGTCCAGTTAAATGAAGTAGTGGGAAGATTGAAATTTTTAAAAGTTTAATTGAAATCACTATTCGAGTTTTTAAAACAGCAGTAAAATGTCCAAATTACTTAATAGTTAATCAAATAGACTTATTTAAAACCAGCATTTATATATTCAATTCTCACGATTTATGGAAATACTTCACATTTTCAATCCATTCTGTTCACACATGCTGTGTTCTGAGGATGACGAAGGTTTATTAATTAATTTGTCATTTGTTGTTTACTTCCCAATTTATTCTGGAACAATAATTTGTAAAAATTATATAAGTTTTATTTTTTAAATAACGAATCAATCATGTTATTGCCATACGACATTATCAATGTTGACAATACACGTAATATATTTGTGAATGGGTCACGAAAGAAGTTACCAAACAAGACGAATTAGCGTCAAATCTTTTTGTTGAAATTAAAAATAGATTGAGGAATATCATATTAATATTCTTATCGTATCCACGCTATCCGGCCACAATATTAAGCGGACTCCAACCTATCCAATAAACCTTGAATAGAGCAAACACCTTTTTATCGAATAAATAAATATGCCGGGCAGAATAAATAATTTATTCTATCAATAATAACTTCAAAATCAAGGCCTATCGTAGAATTATAAACATCTTCATTTCATCAATCAAGTATTATCTATTTACTATTCAACGCATGCTTGGTAAATAGCGAATTTCAATCACAAAACTTCGTCCGGGACAAATATGGAAAATAATACACAATAGTACTTGTCATCATTAGTCGTGTGCGCATCGAGGCGTGTGTATTCCATAATGTGAAAAATTATCTTTACAGATTGGTTGTTACCCAGTCGCCAAACTCAATGGGAATCCATGCCTTTTATTTAAATACACACTAAAGCCGTGTTCATTTTTAAGCAGTTGCTAGATTTGAACCTACGACCTTTAGTGCTGAGCGATTGGCGAGTACCCGAGTGTTCAAACTTTGTCAAAGAGGCGATATCAATATAATGTTTAAAAAATCAGGTACCCATATGGAAGTATTCAGGAATATTAATATATGTGGTATACGTTCAATTGCAGCAATAGGCGTAGGCGCTGTAACTCGAGCAAGACGTCGTTATTAATAATAAAAAACAGTTGATTGGTTTTATAATGAACTGTAAAATTTAGTATTCATAGCCGAAGGAGTTTATTTGACAACTAACACTATATTCGGTAGTGTAAATAAATTTTGAGTCAGTCACAATATCTTTGTAGATGTTTACCATCATTTAAATGGCGTTTTAGCTGAACAGAAGAATTGCATAATTGATTTTTAAGAAAGATTTCTACCTGATTTGTACTGAGTTATTAAGTTGCAAGTAATGTCAATAACTTTGTAAAAGTTGTTTAGGAACGCTTCTCAATTTAATTACTTGATTATATAAACGTGCCATATATCTACGTAACTACGTATTTATTGACTGCATAGTGAGGTAACAATATCATTAATACTAGTGATTTTAAGTTGTTAAAATATTAAGTTCTGATTTTACATAATAGTTCTTTTAGGTAAATAAACAGTACAAATTAAGAGACTAATACGAAAAAAGTCGATGATGCATACATACTTGCTCTAATTTGAATGAAAAAAATCACCTTCAATTCAATGTTACTTAAATTTTTAGGCATTCATATAAAAGCGAAAATAATATCGTTGTTGATCTAGTGAGAATGTATACAATTTTAACAATAATTATCATATTTCGAGACGTTTTCCTTGAAATGTTTTATTTATATTGAAAAGAAAATAATATTATATCACAAGGCAGTTAGCTGTTGGCCAAAATCTATTTTTAACAAACAAATATTTGATTATATTTTTCATGATATCACTAAAATTGTTTAAGCAAATAATTACTGAATGTTTAAAACTGAAATATGTTCATTGTCAGCAAAATGATTATTTTTTTAAATTTTGTGAAGTGCGAAAATTAATATTACCATGTTTCTTTAATGGGATAGTAAACAAAAGGCGAATAATATAATGGACTTCGTTCAACGTAAAAAATATGAAAAAAACGTACATAAGTTATACACACTTACGTGAATATTGATGAGATTAATGTCTTAATACGATGATTAAAATAGCGAAGCGTTGACAAAAAGTTACGAACCATTTAAATCAATTTATGCGGCGTTTATTATTTATTCATACAATAATATGGTAATATTTGCCGATTTTATCAAAATGTTATGTCGAAATGTGTTTTTATTTCCATGTTTTCATGGCCAAGTTCGCGGCGTAACAGCGATTAAACATCTGATAGAAGAAAGTCGCCGATGGCAAGTTGACGAATGACGTACGGTATGCGAATGAAAAAATATAATACACGAAGCGGAAAATATTTATCAGTTTTCAGGACAAAATTACTGGTTAGTAAATAATTTATTATTACAATAAAACCTCGGCTGTATGTGTATTAATAGCATTTATATATGGGAAGATAACGTCATAACTTGTTTTGAACACATTATACAAAATATTACTTAGTATAAAAAGCATCATAATTATTTATTAATAGTTCCTATTGACGTAATACCGATTAAAAAAACAAAAAAATATATGTTACTTAGTAATTATGTGCATACTTGGAGAGTACAGAAGTTGGTAGTAGTGTTTCCAATCATACTTAATGCCTATTATTCTCTTTCTTTACCGTGTCCGCTCCTGGAAACCTGGTTCATATGATCGACTTAACTCACATGTGTTAAATAGTTTTGTTGATAGTCATTACGGTTGCATGATCATTATATAGTTTTGATTACGGTATCACAACCAAAACGGCTATCCAAAGCACATTAACGTATTGGATTATAGTTTATTGCAGTTACATAGCGGTTGGTTATAAGGCATTCGGGAAACTCCTTATGTCGTATAATCAAATGCATTTTTTAAAATTTTGGATTTGTATGAATGTATCAAAAAACATATGCTAGGGAACGAAGGGAAACAAATATGTACCCAATATAGATATCGACTGTAGAAAGGAAAACGGACGTAACCCTCACTCATTCAAAATAGCATTTTTTTCGATAATCACAATGTATACAACTTAATACATGTTCTATCAAAAGGATGACATGTCAAATTTGTGATGACTCAAAAGGGCTTATACCTAAATTTTATTGTTTTTTATTGAATACCTTATCGAATTAATATCAGATTGGGTAAATGAAACACAAGTTTTAGTTTTCATACACTTCAAGGTTGTATCTATTTAATATTATGACTTCATCCCAAAATAATTAAACAAACGTTTTTTGTGCCTCCTGTAAAATTTTCTTTATGTCAGTCGTGTCCTTTTTTCTTTTCTACAGTCGATATATAATATTTAATTTTTATCAAATTTATCAATTCTGGGTGCGCTGCAATTATTTCCATCAATGTTAATAAGGAATATGCATAATATGTACAATGCGTGTAATAAAAACTAATTGCAAATATTGTTCGATGACAGCGAGTGACGAGAGCAGACACAATGCAATAGGGTCAACGAAACGCGTCGACATTCAACCACTCAATTCATAATGTGACCGCAAAATTATTTCACAGAGGTCGTCACACCGCGGCTTGTCTATGTGGAACGTAATATATTTAATTTTGAAACCATGGTGAAATTCCGGACAATGTCAGCACGGCAACAATCCAATGATGAATAATCTGCATTCCGTACGATGCTTTACTTCGTACGATAATCCGATGAGAAGAGGCTCTGCCAACATAACGCGAGTGTCGATCGCGTATTATCACACGAGGCTCTGTCTAATCTCATTAAAAACCTTAAAAATCAGAAAGCGGCACAGAGCAGAAAATACAAAGGGAGACGATATACTGTGGGATATAGCCGATTGAATGTCAAGAATCCGATCCGAAAGAAAATGATCCTTTCAAACGATTGCTAGCGTATAAAAAAATATAGAATTTATACAATTATTCAAATGTGCTCAGACAAATTACGCTTATTGATTGATGCTGGTTGTGAAAATAGTCAAATAAGAAAAATATTTTTAGTTGTTGTATGGTGTCATGCTTAGTTCCAAGTTTGGCTGTCGGATAATAATTGACACAATATTCTTTGAGGTTATTATTTTAACAAAATAATTAATACAATACGTTTTCACCAAAAAGCTTCTTGAACAATATTTATTTAAGTTTGATCCCTAAATTATTATCGACCAGCCATCGACAGGCTTTTCCTAATTCATGAGGTTATATTTTTGTCCATTTTGTACAAAAATGTAATAAACGCAGGATAATCATTTTGGAAAGCCCACTCGGCTGCCAGGTACATAGATAAACACATAATCGTAGATAATGTTGATTACATATTAAGAGAATTGAAACGGTATCTTCAGCGGAATATTGATATTTTCATAATAATAACCGCAATCATTTCGTTGCTCGTACACTACGTACTTAAATATTGCACATAACAAAGTCAGCTGTTTCGAAAACAAAACACTTTTATGAGAACAACAAATTTATTGAGCAATAAACACAACAAGCAATAAATATGTATAGCATACAAAATAATAACGTATTATTATTGTTGTTTTCGACAATATTAGATCGCAAGAGTGCAAATACAAAATGCATATCTGACGTACAAAGTATTCAGAACAATTTCTCAGAAAAATTGCGGATTTAGTTATATATCAAATAATATACCATGATTACACCAAACAAGTAATAAATTGCTATATTTGCACGTTTGTTTGCCAGTACAGACGATGTCTCGCCTTCCCTGCAGTGAATTAATTATCATGTTAAAACGAATAATGTAAGGCTAGGTACGTTTATGCGCTTGTCGTTTTTTTGATTTAAATTGATTTTTTATATTGATTTCTTTAGCTTTAGACGAAAATATTATAATATAACTGCTTCGTTCGCTATTTTGGTGACATTTTTCTTCTTTAGAAAAAGCAGCGTTAAAGCGAAATATCTCAGAATTTAAATCGATTCTGTCATCATTGTCAATACAGTAAAAATATAATAAAAATCGTTGTTTGTTTGCGATATTTAAAAACACACATTGATGGATATATTAATGTTTTCACTCTAGAAATCTAAGCAATATATCTACATCCATCGTATCTGTATTTCACATACATCGTGACATAGTAAACATCCGTGCACTATATAGCGGAGATTATACTATTTGTGGCTCAATTTAGTGATAAAATGCTTTAGATAAACATCTGGTGCATCAAATTTAATGGGCTTGCGAGTTATTTAGTCAATTTTAATAGAAGAGGCACGGGAATAGAAAGCCACACTAGTGAATGTGGGAGCGTGGATCAATGCACTGTGCAACTAACTACAGTGGTAACAGATTTACTAAAAATAAAGAATTAATAATGTGACAAAACCAAGAAATGTTTCAATTATTTGAAATGAAAATATTTGTTAACAGGTTTACTGTCGATGTTTTAATATATTATTTTAATCTAGGTTTCTTGTTGTGCGCTTTAACACTTACTGACCGATATTTTTCTTTTCTCAGAAAATATTCAAATCAGACTAACATATTTTTCTACTTATCAACATATACAAGCGCTATATTAAAATTAATCCAGGAGCTTATAAACAATTAATAAACATATCTACGATGTATAAGTAATGCTTAGTTAAGTAGTTGTCGTGTGGTATTTTAAAAAATAAAGCTTAAAACCATATCGTTATTTTACGACCTTAATTACAAGAAAAAACAGTTAATATTAAATAACATTTAACAGTTCAATTTTGAAAGTTTACCGTTCCTGACATTCGTGGGTGTTTCTCGGCTATAGCCGGTGTTTTATCAAAGATTCATGTGATTTTACCTTTAAAACGTTTATAGATTTTCTAAAATAAAATTTCGCTTTCATTAAACGAGCATCAAAAAACTACAAAGACCCTCTCTCTATAAATATTAGATTGGAATTTCTTTTTCTACCCACTAAACTACGACCATAATAATCTTTTATAATACATTTTTCAAATTTTCTTTTCATATTGGTGTTTGATAGAAAATTTGCGGTGGATAATACATTCAGACGGTTTTAAACAATTACATAGAATCATAAAAAATATAGGTGCTTCAGTTTATTAAACTGAAGTTTATCTTTTAATATCGTGAAGCGATATAAACCACATTGCGTTGCATGCTATGCTAGTAAACAAACAGAAAAGCAAGGTATACTCAGAATGTCGAAAATACTTGATAAAATCGTCGTCACAATAATACGTTTTATTTTCGTTTCTATATGTGGGGCGTAGGGAATTGATTCTTATTTAGATAGAGAAATGCTTCAGACACAATGCCAACACAGATATAGTCAAACGCATTTGATATCCAGAGTGATCCAAACGGTGGGTGTCACATCTTTAATAGAATTACTACAAAAGGTATGCATCTAAAACAAACAGTACATAAATAACAGATAGTCCAGGAATGTCTTATGCCCACATCGCAAGAATTCATCCCATTCAATGCCAAGAAATGTATGCAAAATGATACATACATATATAATTATAGGTATTAAAAATGTAGTGTGTTTCAGTTTCAGTGATGTCTGTTGTCTTGTAAAACATGAATACGATAACGTGTTTTCGATTACGTAAGATGCAAATTATCTAAAAAATGATGTAAAGGAAGATCTTTCTGACGCTGACGTGAAGTAGAGCAGACAATGAACTCTCAGGAAAATGATTTTTTCGTTGTAATATTTTTTAAAGTCAAGAACATTTACTTATGATTAGGGTTCGTATAAACGAGTATAAGTGAGGCGATAAGAGTCTAGAATATATGGACGTTTCGTTTCGGATCCAAACTTTTATTCCTTAAATCTTACGATTGTCAAGACTTTAGTATTAGCTTAGACTTTAAATTACTTTGTAAATACATACATTGGCAATACGCTTGTCTGAAATATTGACTCACGTCAAAAATGCGTTATGAAATTTATTTTTCTGGTGACGATGGAGTTTGGAGCGCGAATTTTCCGATCCGAAGCGCTGAGTGTGCAACTGAAAATAGCGTCGACACCCCCGCCCCCCGCGGTAGACCTTGACCGCCCATTCGAACGCCCCCCGAGTAAAAAAACAGAGAGACCTCGCCTCAAAGTCACGGCTGCAACCAGTCAAGTGCAGCGAGGGGGCGAGCGGATACCACGTGACTGAAAAGCCACTCACGGGGAGCCGTACAGAAACGAAGCGTCCTTTTGACTGCAAGATCTCCAAGCTCTGCTCAGGAATTAGGTGCTCAAGATTACCTTTTTTACAGACAAAAAAGTATTTTCTGGAATATACAACCGTTTTAAAAAGTGTAATAAATATGTAATGTAACAGTTTCCTGTAAATATCTGTTATTTATGTAAAAATACATTGCCATTGAGTGTATACATACATATTATACAATATAAGAATTATCCTGAATATCGTCTGATAACTGTAATCAACCAGTGATATGGAGATACTGCAAGGTTGACAGCAGATGAAATTAATACATGGTAACGTGGTTTTCTGTGCATCTCTTACGTACTACACTAATGTCAACAAACTGAGAATCGTGTGGAAGTTACGTTGGTTCTCCAATATGGCGTGGTTTGTTTTTTTAGAGCCCAGTAAACGGATACGTAGAGCATAGGACCGATATGATGTATGAGTATTTTATGTACATTCTATAATTTATGAGTATATAAAAAAAGCATATTTTATTAGCGAAAAGAAGCAATAATAGTAATTAAGTGTGTTACCTCAAGCATATATTTAATTATAAGCATGAAAAAGATTTTATTCCGACTTATTGCAGTGTAACATACAATAAGTGTTCTTTTGTGAAAGCGCAAATCTCTTTTCACCTGCAAAATGACATTAACTAAGATATATTATTACCATTAAACATAGTGACTCCGGCATTGTTCGTTTCGCAAAATAGAAAATGGTATGCACCTGATCACGCATTTTTCATGTCATTGTATGTTGAGTGTTCTGCATGTTTCACAGTTCAATAAGTCGCATACATGTATAATATTGTAAAAGTAAATTGCGTTTTATTCGTGCATGCGACGCTCGTAAAAAACTTATGCACGCGTCGATAAATAAATCAAATACAATGAACAAATTGTAGTTATTTTTTGACAGTATGAACACATCTGTATATTGGTATTTTTAAATTTACTGATATCAAAAAAATCTATTATAATACATGCGAATACATATGACTTAAAACTATCAATAACGTAAAAATAGTGAAAGTAATTAATCATTCGAATATGTTAATAACGAGATCTGAAGTAAGCATGTCAAGTAACGATTTACATGTAAGTTTATGAGTTGTTCAAAAAGTAAATGTAAGCCTTGATCTTTGGGTCGTCAAGGTATACAGAAAGGCTGGGGGTAAATGACTGGAGAGCTCAGAATAGAGATGCTTGGAGGACAATTATGTTATAAGTGTATGTATGTGTGTAATAAGTCGGTCATGGGCCTGATTGGACTAGTATAGTGCCAAGCAAAAGATCATTGAAGTTTATTTTCACCTGACTGTACATACATCAAGCACAATCACACGATAGTACTCGTAGTTAACAATTTTAATTTGTCCAATAAAATGATCTTTCTTAATGATACATATACAATACTGCATAAGGTCACAATATTGTTAAAGATACGCACTGCGGTAATGTAATATGTGGAGAGAAGTGTTATAATTTATACAAAATCTGACGAGACAATTTGGAGACATAATTCACTAGCTGTCTCAAGCCTTATTCTAGCTATCAATTGAATAGATTTCATGTAAATTTCAGATGTATTATTGATTATAGTATTCGATCGATATAAAATCATTATTTGTGTACAGTCATTTTAAGAAATAAGTATATATATTATGAAATTACAATAATATACGATATCGAGGACGACGTAACAGACTTATTGACACGAACTGACATTGTTGTTCTAGAAAATAGACCACTTTTGTGTGATAAAAAGAAGTTTATGTGATTAAAGCGAGCATTAAACTAATAATATTGTTATGTAGGTATACATAACTAAGTAAACAATGTAGTTTTCGGATAAGACGCTCTAGTAATTCAACGAAGTCAACAAACTTTAAATATATGATGAAAGTTTGTGTGTTTTAATAAGAACACATTTTCCTCTTTCTCGGTGCATACGAACTTTATATAAAAAAATATATATTACGTATTATTAATACCTATTTATAATACATTACATCAAAATTCAGCTTGTTATTATTTTTGAAGCAGTATGATTAAAATTGTTTATCTAATCTTGATGCATAAATCATCATTTTTTCGTGAATTGATACATTTTAATAGTTCCGGTTCCCGATCATAATAAGTAGGCGTTTTACGATTTATGCAACAACGTTTTTAGGGTAATTATAAAAAATCGAGTTTTAATCATTTACTTACATAACTTTGACTACATACATGCCTGCTGCTATTATTACATAATACATGGATTTATAACAAAGAGTTTTTATTATTATAAGAGGTGACTTATATTTGTATAAAAAATGTTATATATACGGATTATGATTATTTTGGATTAAGTATGAACTAATTGGATGTCGCTGAACGTTTTTTTTGCGTTTGTCACTCTAAATCTTCAAAATGACTCGCTATGATTACACAATTTTGTTTGCTAAAGGCGGATTTTGTATTAAATTACTAAGTAGGTATGATATTCTTGCGGACCTTACGAAGAATTGTGTTGTTCACCTTACAATTATCTGCATATTAGAGTTACGTTACCTAAAGTAACTAAACTGTTACTTGCAGCATGGTAATAAAATACACAGGAGTACGCGTATACACTAATATAACGTACGTTTGTAAGAATCTTCAAGATGTATGTGAAATTATTTCAGGATTTTAATACACCGGTTTAAATGCTAAATAAGATGATTAGAATTCATAGAAGGAGTACCTCCCCCCTAATTTGCAAGTTAAATACATAAAAGCTAGACATAGATGGTCGTAAACAATCGATGACACATCGGGCACGCGGTGAAATTGGAAACGTTCCAGAAAAAGTTGACTGTCCCTATGAATGTTAAAAGATCGTGCAATTTTCCAAATTAAATAGAAAAACATCTTTATTTTTTGATATTTTTTATTTTTGCCTTCGACTAAAAATTATGGACTCGTAAATTTAGTAATCGCATACTTATGCACTAGATTAGTTTGTAAATTTAGCTAGAATTCACCGCAAAAAAATCTGACAGTGGTCAATAATTCAAGAACTTGCAGCTGATTCGACATTCGGTCTATTATAGCGATTCCGTGTCAATGAACAACACAGGTTCTAGCATTGGTTATCTTCTCATCAAGGTTCTATTATAATCGTATCGGAATAGAAATCATGCACAATCTAGTGCACGCCAAACAAGGTCCCGAGAAGTTTCACTTTGCTTATGGAGCTTCACATTCGTCATGCCACGATATTCACAGGTGGTGGCGGGCAAAGTAAACGGTTATGGCTACAGCTGAGTGACGTAATTACAAAATGGATTTTTTTTTATATTGTGAAAAAATCTGGAATCACAAACGAAAGCTAGGTGGGTATGCACTCGTCTGTAGCAATCCACTTTGCGTCTCGACACGACACCCGCGTCTCGAATTTTCTGGATTCCCCCCAAACATTTGTCTTTACTGAATAATTAGATTATTTATTTATGTCGACGGAAATTGTCGTTGCCAACTTCTGCAAGACGCGACCGGCAAGATCGACGTTCAGAGCGGCCTACATTAACATTTCACATGAGAAAATTAATCGATTTCAATACGAGGATCACCGCTTTCTACAGACACTATCAATCGTCTTGTTATCATAATATAAACAAATCAGTATTACCCTACTAGAAGATTTTTCACCGTCAAAAACAACGAACGCAATAAGAGTATAAATAATAAAAGATTTTTGCTTCCATCATGTTCTGTCATATTCTTATGGTGAAGACCTATTACAGAGTGAGCATATGTAACATATCTATCTGGTTTGGTTATAACGTTGATACATTCATTTCCTTGTGTACAATGTGTTTTGTTTCTTTCCCTGTGATTTGGTTACAGTTGGGTAACATTATACTGAGAAAAAATCAAAAGAAATTCTGTGCGCATGATATCCGATTTCTATAACGAACGCTTTTCATATAAACATAATTTTATGAGTGACAGAAATATACGAAATTTTAATATTAATTATATCATACAGTACATAAAAAAAAGCAATAATAAAGCTTGTTATTAGAACTAGGCAATTCTCCCGTAAGAATTTCAGAAAAAATATTTTTTATGATATCTAGGTAATATATACTTGAGCTTATATCATTGTTTAATTTCAGGATATTCAAGTTCGAATCCCGAAGCCCTAATAACAGTAAAATTGTTTCTCAAGATTGTGTTAAAAAAAGTTCACCTATATAATTATGATATAAACATATTAATTTGTTATTTTTTCGAACTAAAACTTCACACTACACCAGTTCTCTAAAACAAGTTTAATCGATTTGTTTGAATACCAAAAAAAAGTCCAAAATCATGTCACACGATCATTAGTGAAATACAAGGTTATCTTCGAACGTAATGCGAATGACTATTTGAATCAACAATCGATAAGAAAATGAATAAAAAGAATTTTATTTTGCTGGAGTTTATGACATAGAATAATTAAGCAATTTTGCTGACTGTCATGTTGATGACTTGCAGATTTGTGTTGTATATAATTTATTTCTTGATAAGTCAAGCTATAAAAATACACCGTATTTATCAATAATTCAAGTGAATAAAATAGCCGGTAAATATATAGCACTATATGCGTTGATGTTGAGATAATAAATCAAAGAAAACGAAACGCGTATATTGATACGTATCCAGACAATATTTTATCAATTGTATCATATGTGTTATATTGATCACCACGTTTCATTAATTGTATTAATTTATTTACAATCTAAAAAGTTATAACAAGTCTAAAGTGAGTGTTAAGCCGAATTGAAATAAATTGGAGTGCCTTTTCTATCATGATTTGATTATTACATGGTATATCATTAACAGAATTTACACGTGTTCTGGATGTATGAATGTATGAGGAAATTACTCATGAAACACTTGCAATGTTACTTTAGATTATTACGCTGTTTTATACGAATGTTTAATGGGTTTAAAGATACAGTTGATAGTATCGAAAAAAGTAACTCACCAACTTATCCGTGAAAAACTTTCCAATGCGATTTTTCCATGAATCTAATTATCAGGGGTGCCTATGGGTAGGTATAATCCTTTCAAGAGTATGGTAGCTTCAGTCAATAAAATACACTTTGATCGTGGGCCAAACTGATTTTTACGGTCCACGATATCGTATGGCATAAATACTACGACATTGATGCATGCCCCAAAATTATGCAACGCACGTGCGCAGTCGCTCGGAAAAACGCACTTACGTGTTTACGTTTGCGTGATATCGTAATATGTTATTATCATTATGAAAATAGTATTTATGTATTTAAAAGTCATGTAAACAATATTTAAATAGTATATAGGTAACCCACTTAAATTAAAGAAATAGTCAACACGGTTCAATCAACAATTGGACAGGTCCACATGCAACATTGTACTATGTATTTATATTAAACACATTTGAATTTACGGTAACCAGACAACTGCACACATGACAAGTGCTCACATGATATCTGCGCACACATTGAAGTGTTCACACTAACACAGAAATTAATATTAGGACATTTTATACTTAATTTACGAAATTATAGTACAGGTAGATTCTTGTTTCAATGATCACCGAATTTACAGTAAGTGAATCGAACGTCACATGTTTCAACATAAAACTGAAGTATATACGTGTTACACTGCGAGTTATTATATTATAATATATATTTCAAGTTTATAATTCACATTAATAAAGTAAATTGACAGATATTCTGAAAACTATCTCATAGTAATTTAATATTACACGTTAACATTTCTTTTACAAATTATTAATATTTCCACGATATCAAACTAGATAATGTTGATTATTATACACATACGATGAGAAATTGAAAAAAAAATATTATCACGAAGTGTTTGTGATAGTAGTTTTTAATGGGTTCATTAAAATACGATGCGGATAGAATAAATCTAACTCTGTAATTTTCCCTTGTCGGTTTTCCATTTTGGAACCACTCCTCAATTCGGCAACTGTCGGACTTTTCCGTCAGTCAGTTTGACATACAGAAACCATTAATAAATTATTATTATAGAACTCAAAGATGAGACAACTGGTGGCTGTAAGGTGCCAAAAATTCTGCCAGCCAGAGTGACCTCCCACAATGCCAAAGTTACGAGCTTCGTTCACGGAATTAAATAACAATATAATAGACATCGCCGGTGACCATCCTATTCATTCTGAATGAACTTCGTAGTTGCCAAGCTGGAAAAAATAATTCATACTTGACACTACTGTATATATTACAGTATTATCGAATTATATTATAGTTGTAAAGTAGAACTGTGATAAGACCGCACTTGTATGTAGCTTATATAATAATTAAAGTTCAATATTAATTAAAATCGACGCTAATTATAACGGCGTTGATATGAGTTCTTATCTGTAATCGATTATTCAAACAAATATTGGATTATGTCGAACAAACGATATGGGCTAAGGTTAAAAGGGGAAGAATGCCAAGGCGTGCATATTTTAAAATTTAGAAAGAACCAAAATATGCGACAAAGTGTGCCGGCTGCGTTGTGTGAACGGTATCATTTTTTTTTTATAAATAAACTCGACAGACGTATTGTTCGCAGTGAGAGTTAAATAAATTATGAAAGGCTTAACATATAGTGTAATTGAAACAAAAATGTTGTGGTAAAAAGAATTGATTTTTAACATAGAATCATATATACAGTGATTTAAATAATACATTAGGTTCACAAAATATTTCAAACATGCTGTAGTTGAATAATAGTTGATAATGCATGAGTATAATAGTTAAATATAATTAATGGTAGGTACGTTCAATTGATATTTCATACACAATGCTCCCAACAATCGATTACACCTCGTAATATGTAAAATTAATAATGGGCTTTTTAAAACTTGAGAGTTAAATGTAATCTCTAATACTCCAGCGAATGAAAACAAGTGAAACGAGACAACACAAATATGACGGTTTTAGTAATTAGGGTCAATTAGTTTACTGAATCTTGCTTTTACAAGTTTGTACCTATTTAAATGCTTGGGCTAAAAAGCAATCTACGCGAAAATGGTTCTCAATATTTCAAAATCCTGGCTGTAAGAATGATATTATTGCCTTTATAGAATTAATTTAGCGGTTGAAAATTATGAAACGATAAAAAACATACGAAATTTATTTATACGAATAAAATGAGCTGATAAGTGAAATGCATTCACACAAAATTTATTGCCAATTTGCTTACATTTTTTTTATCTCGCTAAATAAACTGCGGTAAATATATTTAGCACAGATCACGAGCCACTCACGGAAAGGTTACGATGGATAGCATGAATTTAATAATAATTCAGAGAAAAATGAATTATTTATATGTAGAATCTGTACTATGGACTTTTTAATTTCGATTTGTCATTGTCTGGCTAGTGTCAGATATAAATTACAACACACATTGTCGTTGTTACGATCGAGGAATTACCTGAATGATTAACACAGCGCTGTTACAGCAAATGAACTTTAAAAAACACATTACAATACTTTTTAATCAGTGAAGTTTTCCAAAGAAACACGCATTTCGACAAGATTAGATCAATGCCAAGGCGTAGAAAATATGTATACTGCAAAGTATGAAATGTTTTCATGCTAAATAAAAAAAAATATAATTTTCACGTTGTATGTGAATATAGAAATTAGAGCAAATATTTATTGGTTGTTAATAAATTTTCTCCTCGGGCTCACAAACTCTTAACAACGTTGACCCATATACATACAAAGACTGGAATATTTTGAAATATTTATTATTTTAGTATATTGTAATTAATTAGAGTGCTGAATAATCAGATTAGAGACGAAGAACTCTCTCGTGTATAACTCAGCGCGGTCATGAATATTATAGAATAAAATAAAACTGCTGTTTACGGTGAAATATTACCCACATTTCCACGCAGTGATAATAGAATTTTGCACACATGAAATACTCACTAAACTCCCACACAAGGTTAGTACCGAAGCGACTGTAGGGAAGGTAAATTATTTTCGCTTGGCTTTTAGCCAGATATTTCATAAAAAGACAGAATATTCCATCAAAAAGGTACACGCCATAGTTGCGTGATTTCGCTAAAAATATATTTATATTACTCGTACAAAAAACATACACAGCATAAGAATGAGTGCTTATATAACAGAAAACTCGGTGTTTTTCTCATCAAATTGGTACTGACTGCCGGAATTTTGAGAGTTATATTCTTCAAGTGATGAGACAGTCTCGCGGTGACTGTAATATTTTTATTGTTGCATGTAATGATTGTAGCTATGAATTTAATGCATAAGATTTTACGGCAATTTATATCATATAGCTAGCTCATTGCTGTATGGATGATTACCATAATTAAAATTAACGAATCGCGGAATATTTATGTATGTATTTCAATGAATTATTTAATAAGGTACTCGGAATAAGAAAGGAAGTTTGAGTCACGTGGAGGAAAACTCACGCTGTAGCAACATTTAAACCAATAATTTGTAATATTTGATAAAACATCCACAATTAGAAGCAGTTATTTTCTTTAAATTATTACAACGCGAGAAATAAAAACTTCCCGGTAGGTTAGCGTGAGGACGTCGATAGAGGATTTTTAAAAATCCGGCAGATATCGGAATCGAACCCGGTAGACATGTCTTGACATTTTTCTTTTCACTGAATGGTTTGTAAGATACCTATTCAGCCTAATCTGCACCCAGTCCCATATTTTCGTTTTTTTGAAGTCCGACAGATGTGGGAATCGAACTCGCATTTCCCGGATTACGAGGCGCCCAAGCTCAAATCAACGCTACCGTATTTGTATTAAGTATATTATTATATGACCGCAATTATCCATGTGACGAATTCGGAAATGGAAATATGTGAATTGTGGTGAAATTGAATATTTATTAGAATTAGATCGAACTGGAGAAACAAGGAAAATTTTGATCACATGTTATTAAAAAACATTCAGGCGTCACAGGATATAAGTGTGTATTGGGTATTTGAGGATAAAAACTGGATAATACATTCACGTGATGTATTTTCCAATTGAGACTTAAAAATTTATAAAATAAAGTCATCTTTCTAGAAATTGCTAATTTCTAAAATAACATAAATATATATACGTTGTGGCAAGGTCATAAAAAATAATGGCGAGCTTAACCGGCGTGATAGTTTCGCTCGATTGAGATACAGTGAAAACAAACTAAAAATTTGAAAAACACAGGCGTGGCCTTCGTGATAAGCCGCACGGAACAGCTGTTTTGAAAAGTCGGATAAATTGGTCATTATTTCGATAAAATATATAATCAGAAATATTTAAGTAACAGTTAGAATGCTTCCGTGACGAAAAAACAAATTGTGAATTTATTTGAAAAAATAATTCTGATATAATACTGCATTCTAAAAGATTAAAATGCATTGTTAGAAACACGGTAGTTCGGAAATACAGGAAAACTTCCGATTAAAATTCAGTTCATTACGCACGTTAAATTATGAGTATTGTCGCCATTTATGCATTAACTCATAATTTGTACACGTTTTATAAATAAATGTGTTAGTGCAAAAATGTATAAATAATACAAGATATTATAAAAAATAAAACAATACTTAGCCGAAAAATCAAGATACGGGTTCCTGCAATATTGGCGACGATATATTAAAAGATATTTTTCTATACTTTGAACTATAGATTGTAAATATATTATAAAGACATCGAATATATTAATTACACTGTGTTCTTGATAATGCGATGTGTCATAAAATACGAATAAGAAAATAACTAAATGTCTAAAATAGATTAAGATTTATGTTGGTATAATCTATCCATATCAAAGCGAAAGCGGAAATGGATAATAAACAAATAGGTTATAGTAGAAAAAAGAAAATTCGTTAAGTAAGACGTACGAAGCTATAATATGTTCTAACCCAGTGATTCTCAAAGTCCGTGAGACCGCCGAGGAGGTCAGTGGCAACTTAAAATTAATTTGGGAGTCCGCGGTAATGTCGGGGGTCTGAAAAAGGTTTTCGAATTTGAGGAAAATTCCCATTTTTCACCGCCTACTAAGTACGAAAGCAGAATTTTTTTAGATGAAAGTAGAAATCCATAGAAATTCGGCAGAATTTTTTCGGAGAACGCGGATTATTATTATCTGATTTAGGGATCAGTGGCACAAAATAATTTGGGAATCACTGCTCTAACCGGACACGGTTAAAGAAATATCGCTTCTCTGAATATGATTAAAACGTGTATTTTTTAATTATTGTTCTAGGTCGTAAGGAACACATACACCGCTAAGCTATTCATTAATTATTGTATTATGTAGGGATTTGTAATTTTTGTTCTTAAAATTAGAGGAAATTGAAGTTATTCTTTTTTTCTTAAACGAGTGCCATGATTGTATAATTTAAACTGTTTGAATGCTACTTATTATGCATTAGCGTGTCATGCCCCGTCCACCTTGGTTATTGTTGACAGTAGTGCCATGGCAACACTGTCGGTTTTCCAGGGTGAAAGACCTTAGTCTCATTGGTAACTTGTATATTAATACCCATATTATCTTTTTAATGTGCTACACCTATGATGATCTAACCAGGGATTATTTAAATAGCACATGGGACACGAACTAGAAAGAATATAAATATTAGGTCACTTGAATTCTAAGCCTAAAATATACTTCCTGAGTAAAAGGAAAGTCCCAGAATGTATGTGTAAGTTAGTATGATCCCAAAAGATTTTTTGAAATAGCAGTATTCTAATATACAATATATTTTATAAAATGTCAAACAAGATACAATAGTAGATAATTCGTAACTGGCAATAAAAATAATCTTAATTAGAAAGACATCTACAATATTTATAGCTAAACAAATTGATTATTTCAGGTTGCAATAACTTAATATTTATAAATAATGTTAGTGAATCCGATGGGCAAAATGAATGTAGCTGTGATCATAAAAATATTATATTTATCTATCTTTATTTCTGCAAAAAGCATCAATATTCAGACTACACGCAACTTTGAGGAAATGAGGTCGAAACGACATTGAAGATAATGCGTACATACAATCATATACATACATATTTGCTCATTGTAAACATTTCATAACATAAAAGTGTTTCATTTTTATCTTAAGCAATAAACATTTTTACAAGTCATAGTTTTCTAGTGACAAATTATCTTTGTAAAAAAAATATAATAAATAATATCATTTTATTATATATAGAAGTTGGAAGATAATAAGATAAACTATCCAGTGATTGGACACATGGCAGTAAAACACAAAATATAGATATTACAATCCTTAATTGTGATTTTTTTGTTGTTAGATATTGTGGTAGATCCAAAAAATATACTGTTGCGAGTGATATCTAAATTTGTACGAGTATATTCTGTGTTTTACTGCAAGTGGCCAATCACTGGGTAGTTTACCCTATGTAGTAATTTGCCGAACAAAGGACATATATCAGTGACGTAGACAAGATGTTTGACTACGAGGGTTAAAACTTATCACAATGGTATTGGTAGTCGCGATTAATATAGTCGATTTACGAAACTATGCTTTGTTGAAATATACCAAATAAGTGATATGCATATCTATACAACAAACAGAAAATCATACGGGTGTCTGTCTGTCACACAAATCCCAACCAAACGGTGAACATTACCGACGTGAAATTTTCACACCTTACTTTGACTGCCATTGCAGGTCAACTATTTTCCTTTCAACTTTGAACATCATCACCGATGATCGAAAAGGAACCAAAATATTGTATACGAAAGTAAGTTTGTAATAACGTGACGAATAAAAGTAATTTGAATAGAGTGAATCTATCCCAGGCGAAGGTTAAGCTAGTAATTTATTACTACTACTACTACTTCTATGTGTGAGAGTATGCATTTGGTATTATTTTTATAGCAATTATTTGATTCGGCCATACGAAACGGTCACGTATAATTTTATATTATAAACAATACTTTAATTGTAAGTGACTAGGTTATTTTATTAATATATGACATTACCGTCTTTTATACTAAAGTAGGTACGTAATTTGCCATGTTTCCGCACAGAAATACCGCGTATAATGTCATGTACGTATATGACGACGCGTAATTTTAAGAATTGCATTTAGTTCTGCGATACCGATATGAAGGTCACGTGCGGTTTGATACGCGAAATATGAACAAAAACAATGTAGGTAAACAATGTTTGTACTCGGTCAGTTAATTTAATGATGAGATATGGGAGCTCCAGCGAACCGTATACGACCAACAATAGAGCGGTCTGAGTTTATTGGAGTTCACTGATTGAGATGATGAAGATTCCAGTCTTCGTATGGAATAAGGTCGTTCGCATTTCAAGCGGCAGCAACAGTCACTTTCAATACAATTAGTGGCGTAATGATAAATCTACCAATCAAGGAAATATTACTAGGACATGATTTCGTGTCACTTGTTGCTAAGTAATGCTAGTTGCAGTATGACGAATCGAAATTAATTACATGTTTATTGACAGAGACGCACATACGAGTATATCAGATTGATGTTCAGTTAGCAGCCAATACATATCGAACATAATGTGATGTGGCCGTATGAAAAGCAACTAACTCACAAATCTGCATATAATATAATAATACTAAACAATTGCAATTTAACATTGAAAGTATCTACAGTATACAGTCATCATTCAATATACAATTGGATAATTTAAATTTGTAAATTGTTGAATATGTATGGCTTGAAATAATAATACAATTTAATTTTGCAAAAGTTTGCATTCACGTATTAATATGGGTTTCGACGGTTAAGACATTTCCAACTAATTCACAGGAAATATTCGTATATACAAAGAACTACAAGCAAAATAACTCAATTAAATCCATTACATATTATACTCTGTATTGTCAATTGACTGAATTAAAGTTTATTTGATAGAAAATTACAGTGGCTGTATTATCGAAATTCTCCGTCGAAATGTCCGTTTTCAACAGTCAAAACCTCTATCAAGTAATTCAAAACTCGAAGTTTAAATCATCTACAACTCAACCCAATTATATCTCTCATAGGTGGTATTATTAAATACAAGTTTATCTCTTGAACATATTTAAAAGACATTATATAATTACGAATTTCACAGTAATTCGAATTTTAGTTGGTAAAACCTGTTCTTCACATCTTCCTTTGAGCGTATAATTATTAGGTACATCTTTTTCCACGGAATGACAAGTTATTTTATGAAATTTGCTAGTACGGAATTTATTGATTGATCATGGCGATGTAATGCTTGTGAAATACTTTTCTCGTAATTGCAGGCGACAAAAAATAAATGTGCAACTTTCGAGATGTAATTTGCCGCCATCTTCACAGCTGACATGATATGTGGGGCACCGCAATATAACTCAATACAATCGGCTGTAATCAATCATAGATGTAAATAACTTGTTTAGTGGAAATATTAATTCATTGTTTTTTCTGCGGCAATTAAGTAAACATATTTATTTGTAAACGAGACCTGTTTATTACTCGATAAGAGCAATTATTTATCTACAAAATAAGTATTATTTTTAAACAAAAATATACAAAATATTTATATAAAACATACTTTATTACGAACTGTAATATATTTTCACCGTAAACATTTCTTTTAATTGTTGTAAGTATGAATTTCTAGCATGTTTAAAATTATGTTCACAAATTGTTTTTAAGATAATCTTTTAACCTGCTGGGCATTCAGTTTTGGATAATTTTATTAGTTACGGAATATCAACCCGTGACCTGTAGTATAAATATAAATATGTCATGCATTTGGAAAAAAAATATAATCAAATATAACTAAAATGTAAAACAAATATGAAGTCAAGAGTAGAAATTTTGGATACATTTATTTAGAGACAAAGTTAGGTTTTTCAATATTATTTCTTTTAGAATGATTCGGACGCAAGATTCATAGAAAAAAATCTATAATCTATGATAACACAAATTGTTCATTCGTAACACTACATTTTAAGCACATATTCATAATAAATAGTTTATTGTACGTATGCACAAACAAACGTCATTTAATTTTATGCAACAAATAAATTACGCATGAATTATTATTTTTCTCGACAACCTAATAAATATATTCACTTTGGATATTATAACACCTGACAACAGTCGATCGAGCAAATGTGACGTAATGTAACGTCAAACAAAGGTAAAAAAATAAAAACAGCTGGGATATATTACAAGATTTACAAGCATCAATTCATCGAAAAGAGATATCGGAATGTTTATTCCACCAGTAAAAATATCATGAAAATATTTGATCTTGAAATATTTAGTTAAGAATTAAAATAGGTTAAAATATAAAAGAATATCATTAATTTACTCATTCGTGCAATAATATCAATTTGGAGAACTAGACAATGCGTTCGTGATTGGAAATACTAGAATTTATATTTGAAAAATAGCACGTGTAACAAAATGTAGCAGGTCATACATATTAAATAAGGTAGGATGCCTTTCCAATTTCTTGGTCAATTATTTTTATAATGAAGCCACATTGTTATAAAAACGCGGATAGGCGAGGACACCGAAAAATCGATGTGATAGTACAAGTAGAATTGAATTTAATTGCGTGGGTTTCGGGACTGTCGGCGTACTCATTACATTTAACCTCATAACGTATCCAACTGATACAAAGATAAGTTTGTTTGGCTTCCAACGGGAATATTCGATGCTATTTTGTGATGAGTAATGTGAAATTGTTAAGCGCGTTAAAAACACGACGGACTTTGGACGAGTCGCGTGGGCCAGAGTAAATAATATGGATACTAAAGACTTATCACGCACGAGCGTTGAGTAGAATATACAAATGTGTGCCTATTTGCACAACAGCTGTTCGGTATTTTATACCGCAAAAGGAATCAACGCGAAAGAAGCCATGTGCACAAGAATTTCAATAAAAACAAACCATTAGGATATTATACACAGCAATCAATAATAAATTTAATCATCAGTCATATTTTCAACACCAAATACAGCTGACCTTTCATTTGAAAGCATCAGATTAATCTAATAGAATTAATTTTAAGCATTTCATCCTTAAAACCATTTTCATATTTTTGCGCACAAAAGAATTCTGCTCATGACAGCCCTTTTAGGAATTGCTAAGTGGTTCATTGTATTATTTTGTTATGAATGATTGGTTTTATGTCAGCGTAATTGTAATCTGGTAATGCTGAACACATGCAGTTAAATTGGAGAGAAAAAATGTAATCATGGCGCATTAAAATATTTTATCAATTTTCAAAAACGATATCGATTGTCTGGGAAATAATTTCATTATCAATCAACGAATAAATTAATTGACGTCATATATTATGTATGTAATGGGGGTGTAGCAAAGGGATTTTCAACATTTTTGTGCACTACGATGTTATGAAATACATTTCTCCCTGATACCATAAACAATGATATATTATGGTTTAGCAGCCAAAGGTTTGAACTCTAATGCGTATCTAGCTAGTTACTTATCTACATCTTTGTTATATAAAAAATGTGCCAAATGGCATTATGTTTTATGATAAAAAAATATATCATACGATTCGCGAGATAGTACAAAACTGCTATTCTTAGATCAGTATAAAGTTTCTGATAAGTTTAAAAAAAGATGATAAGTAATCATACTCATTTCGCCTAAATAAAAAATTGTACATTTATTTGTAGCCGCTGTACAATTTTTACGTTTTTAATAATATGTATGATCGGTTGATTACTATTAATTAACTATTTACAACAACAGCAACTACACTGTGGCTGTCACTTGGGATCGATGGCTCAATTGCTCAAATTGCGCAAGTACCACTTTTCTAATATCACCAATATAAAAAAATTATAGATCGCGTAGCATATTTTTGGATGCATATGTTTTGATTCTCCTCAAAATATGTTTCTATGAATTTCAATTAGTAATTATTGCGAATTAAAATAAATTCTCATTAACTCTTTACAGAAGCCTATCGCGTATGTGCTTTCCATATGTTCTGATGATTGCGGTTCTAGGAATTCCCCAATGATTGTTTTCATAAAACCATGATGCGTGATAGCTGATATATTAATTAGCTAAAAGAACATACTTAGAAAAAGCACATACTAAATCATAAGAAATAGATGATTATTACATTGAACCGTTCCTATAGATCTTCACGTGTAATATATTACATTTATTTGTTTGGAAAATTAATGGACGAACATAACACAATAAAAACACGGTTTGTATGCTCCAATATACACGAAATTCTGGTATTTCTTTCATGCGGTTTAAAAAAACTAGACTAAAAAGCTTTCCAGCACACATTAACAGGATACAATATTATTATAATTACAGATGCGACAATTTGGATCGCGTGTATGTGTATACTTTACGAGTACCCGTTTGTCGCGTTCGTATATAAAAATATAATTATGTCTTGGCAAATCTTCCACGCGTAGAAGACAGCATAATTGATAGTATATTTTAGTTAGAGAAATACATAAAAATATCGAAATTTCTCTTCATTTTATTTTATACAATAGACACGCGTCTTTTTAAAGTGACCTTCGCAAATAACACGACCGAGACCAATGTACTGTGCAATTAATTAAAGTAATAAACAAACGATATAAGACAGGTTCAATGGATGAACACGAATCGGTTTAATAACGTTACTATCCGTTTATTGCAATCATGAAAACAATAATATATCAATTGCAATACGAATACTATAGAGTAAGATAATAATTTATTGTATTTTATACCAACATGCTGGAATGATTGTATATAAACTTGAGTAAAAATCATTACATATTTGTTGAATCGATTCTTTGTCAAGTTACATTACATAATTTAAGCTTTAAACTGGCATATGAATAGATACCACAATAGTGCTTTAAGAGTAAGCTATGGATTTATGACGTAGGTTAGCAATGGTGTGAACTTATGATACGCGAGACGATTTGCGGTGACAACGAACTTAATAACGAATACACACGTGAATGAATTTGAAATAAATAAAATATTTTGAAATCTTCTAATCAATCTCAGGCATTGGGGACATATTGTTTTTTACCGTCAATGATATGGATGATATAATTGAGATAATGAAAGTATTGAATACACCAGTTGCACATAGAAACTGAAGATATTTACTACAATCAAAATACTGAGATCATTTTGATTCTATATTAAGGACATACAATTAATTTAAGAATATATAAATATATAAAAAACTTTAATCAAAATAACCAAATATCGGAAATAACTGAACTTAATAATGGGCAAAACAATTAGCAGTTGTTGGAAATGTGAGTGACATAATATGCCAGTATGTAATGTAGTGAGGCTGGTATTCCGGATTCCCTAACCGCTGAGAAAGAGGAAATATTAAAAATATTTTTTTATACTGATTCGATTTTCATTACCCCACTTTCAATTATATAATTATAATATAAAAAAGTATTTTCATATAAAAAATGGGTTGACAAATTAAAATGCTAATAACAGTCTTATATATTTTTTTAAATATGTGTTTAAAAAA
>JAGVSQ010000067.1:0-20196 GCA_022683975.1 Rhyacophila evoluta
TGCAGAACTAATTTCCTAATAAGCTGGTAAGTAATTATCGTGAAAAAACTGTCACTATAAGTCTTCACGTTGTCGAAACCCATATAATTATTTTTTGGCGTATACATGTTTACGCTCTGGAGTTGTAAATAAAAGATAAACGATATTATAAAAAAAATCGATAAACTTGTTTTATTCAATAAACAACAAACATTAATTAATCTCGCAATTTGTTTTTCTATATCTAAAATTTATTTATTCTACTAGGATTTATTTTCAGCATTATGATAAATTAAAAAATGTATGATTTTAAACAATTAAAAAAAAAAATCTTAGACTAGAGAATAAAAACCATTGCGTTTCATAAAATCACTGTAGAGCCGTTTTTAGAAATGTTGTTAAAAAGTTGTTTTAGAAAATTTACAGTGGGTCAAACACAAATATGACAGTGATAATTATTTCAGTATTTGTAATATAATAAGGATAAGAATTTTTTCATTATTAATTATGTGACGAATAGAATGAAATTTATGCTACATTTCATACAGTCATTTATAAAATGAAATCAATCAATGCAAAAAAAGTAAATTTTACGTTTGATTAAAAGAAAATTAGTGCTAGATATAGCATTCATTCAACAACATCATATAAATAGATCATTGAAACATAGACGCCTATTAGAGTAACAAAATAGTATTCCGTATCAAACGTATTAGGCCTGTGGCACTGTTTCTATAAATATTTCTTCTTCCTACTCAAAAGCTTGAATGAACTACAAAACTATCATAGTTAAAATAAGACGATAGAGAAACTTTGAATTTCTATATTCTGATATTGATCTGATGTTCCTAAAGTCCTAATTTTAATACATACTATTACAATTAAAGGAAATAAACTATTTGTAAAACAAAACAGAATTTAATTATTTATAAGAATTATCACTTTGAAAATTTTATTAACGAAAATGAGTAAAAAGTGATCGGCTGATAACTAATTCTAATGAAAATCAAAACAAGCTTTTAAAGCTTGGAAATTCATATAACATATTTAGGGAATGTTCATACACGATTTGGATTCAAATGGTCCACTTTTAAAGTGATTGTGGTATACTATTATTATTAATAATAATAAAAAGGCCAAAAAAGTAAATCATAATCAGAAAAAAAACTTTTATATCAAGTTACTATTAGATTTCGGTGCAATTCAAATAGAATAAAAAATATTACAATATTCGAAA
Organism: Rhyacophila evoluta; assembly: GCA_022683975.1. Classification (NCBI taxonomy): domain Eukaryota; kingdom Metazoa; phylum Arthropoda; class Insecta; order Trichoptera; family Rhyacophilidae; genus Rhyacophila; species Rhyacophila evoluta. The sequence goes on from JAGVSQ010000067.1 coordinate 1,217, forward strand.
AATTATTGAATTACACAAAATATTTGCTCATATTCGTACAATTTTTATATGCATTATTCCTGATGCTTATTTTGTCAGTCTCTCAGAAAGAAAACTTACAACCCTTCATCGCTTGCTGATAATTTAAAATGTAAATGGAGTGTCTATATTTAATACTCCCGAGTGAAATAAAGTTTAAAGAAAAACCGTTCCAATTTAAATGTAATGAAATAATTAATTTGAAGTTTCTCTTTAATTATAACGAAGAGTACCATTTTCACCCTTGCGGTTCTATTCACAATAGACAATGTTGCAATAAGGATTTAGAACAAAATTTATAAACGGCAGTTAGTTAGATAGTTGCGCGAAGTCGTCGATTGTCTTATAACAAGTTTTGAAACAAAAGCCTAGAATAAAGCCCCCGCTAGCTACTCATGACAAGAGCTTTTCAATCTGTATTATTGCGTAGCCGTAAAATTGCATAAACAATAAAACTAATTTATAATTATGTGTATATTTGTAAATATTTTTATGGAATATTTAAATGTATTAAATTAGACGCTATTACTTTGATCCATTCAAAGAATTTATAAATGATTTGATTCGAGACATCCAACAATCATGAATTAAAACACAACATATAGGTTGAATGAGACAACGTCATATCCGTACTTTATTCAAAACAAAACTCAATTCAACATCTTATCTGAATTATAGCTTTTAATATTCCATCGTATCTGAAATAGTATAATAATATTTAATCTCTTTTATGGCAACTTCTTACATCCATAAGGTATATTAATATTAAATGGTATTATGAATGATAAGATATTTAGGTAACAATAGTGAGTTAACGACAAATAAGCTATTGTAAGAGTTTTCTCATTAAAACTTTATTTCCTTTTGTTGAGGGTATATGAGAAGTAAACAAGCGTAGAGCCCAAGGCTTCAAACTCATGAAAGTGCGCCTGAAAGCTTTTTCTGTCGAGTATTGACAAAAGGATATTTCAGTCCAATTTAACAGCATTTTAAAATTTTCCTATCAACTTACGCAAGCACCGCAAATCATTTTATTAAACTTTCAAGTCTAATGATTTTATATTGATATCCAAAATAATTTTAAAGAATAATAATTATATTTATCAATCGTATGAGATACCATATATTTTACATGATTGAATTAAAAAGTCAGATTTATTCACATATTTAAAAAAAACGGTTAATAATAATCATAACTAAACGAAATTTCGGATATAATAAACAATAAATTATATTTAAAAAAAACATTTTTACCATATAATAAATAGCGAATCACGATATTTTAATTTGAATTTGATTATTTTCAAACTGGATACAACGTAATTTCCAAAAACATATATTTGCAATGTTCTAATAAGGTAGTACTACCTAATAACTGTTCACCATTAATCATCGACTTTTACTTTGAGGCAGATTTTTTTCATGTAGTTTGTTTGCTTTTTCATACATCGTTTGCAAAGTTTTAATTGTAATACATTTTTTTTTTACAGTACTATTATTGTAATGTCACGCTATTTCGAATTTTTAATAAAGTGGGAGTTTTCGTTAAAATTGTTATCCAGTGTTACGGAAGTTTTTTTTTTTTTTTTGTATAAATATTTACAATAAATTAGTATTAACTTGCTGTATGTGTGTTGCTAGTTTATGCAGATTAGATGAACAATGTTTTTAGATTGATATTCTTAGGGTCAATACAAGTTCAAAATGATGACAGTATTAACACTAATAAAAACTAAAAGTATAATGAAAATTGTCATGATTTAATATGATAATAATAGATTATTGAAAAAACTAGGATGAATAACAATGAGACATTCAAAGTGTCCAATTAATAGCATACCAATCATGTGACTGTTGTGCTTAAAACGCACAACACGCCCGGCGTACTTTTTTTTAGTAAACAATATGATATTAAAATTTATCCTGTTTATCATTGTCATTTATTTATTTTTAACTTCATTGCCCACGCTTAGTTAGTGGAAATCAATAGATTATCTTAATAACACTGGTAATTTGATTAACGTAGATTTTAATTGGCAACAGACGTGTTAGTTTAAAAGTTTCTGTAAAAGGAGATAGCCATGAAATATAGATTTTTTTCTTGATAAAATCGACACAATATGAAAAATGGTTTTCTCGTTAAAAATATGATTCCAACGTTTTGTTTTCTTAATGACCCTTTCCTCAGCGATATCTAATCCTACTAAGCAAGCGTGAAAATTTTTATTTGTGTCAGGTTCCATATATTGCTTTTATCAGCCAAAATAGGAGGTTGGTTGCTGTCTGTTAACTTTGGAGTGATAAACAAATAGGTTTTATCACAGACCGTTACCCGACATTAAGCCCCACGATCGGAGGCAAACAACAAAGGAGGCATATACTCTAAAAACAAAAGCATTGTCACCTAATTCCGCCTCCCTGTAGATCGTGTCAACGGATATAAAAGTTTCAAGATTCTTTCACCGTTGAGCAGAAAGCCTGAAGGATTAAAAGTGTGATAACATAAGCCTATCATTGCGTACAGAATAAAAGTTTGTTTCAAATGTTCTCTACACTACCTGACATTTTGGATACACTCCGCCCACATTGTGTGGTCATTATTAATGATCTTCTTCAATATTTTACTACGTCATGTAGTATCTCTTCATTATACAATATAACAATAGAAACTAGCTTATAATTAAAAATAATAATACTTTACAAATTTGGCCGAGGTTACACGTTATATCGCAAAAGACCACATAAAGAGCGTCCTTTATGGCAGCACCTTGCAAACTTTTTCACGCCACGGACCTTTAAATCAGATAACAATAATCCGTGGCCCCCAAAAAATAAATGCATGTTGTAAAAAAAAAATGGAATTCAGCGAGCATAAAAATATAAGTGATTGCGTGCTACTATTTCAACGGGTCGAATTTTCCGAGAAAAAAATAGATATTCAAAATAAAATTCTATTACATACAACAAGCAAAAAAATCCAAAAAAATTCGTGCCCCTTACTTGCCGCCTCCAAGGGGGCCGGAACCAACTGTTTGAGAAACTATGCTTTAGAGTTACATTTCTAGGGAGTTCTATATTTTCTTCAATTATTTTGTTGTTTTACAAGTATTATTTAGATGTTATTTCATATTTTATTTTAACTCATACGCATTGCGAACTCAGTCGAAAGTCTTATTTTAAATACAATTCGTAGAAAAATTCAAATGAAAATAATATACTTTACGCCTTGCTCTCTCGAATTATATCAATTTATTTAATTTCATGAAATGTTTTTAGTAGAATATTGTCTAGTATTAGTAATTTATTACGAGGTAAAGTATTGTTTTAATCGATGAAATTGATCTGTGGAAAAATTTTGAGCAGATTATTATTTTTTATAATTACAATATAATGGCATTCTATTGGATATTTTATTTTAATATATTCATACTAAATTGTATACATTTTTACTGATTTTTAATGAAGAATGATTACTAACTAATCGTTATATTCATTGAAAAACTATATTCAGCGTTTGCCTACACTAGTCCGGTTGATTTTTTACACAACCTTCAGGCTTCAAACAAGGACATCATGCTTTCGGGCACTGTATTGCTGCACGCCCTTACTATCTATATATTATATTATTATATGCAGCACCGTAATGGGAGCCAAGCCCTCAAAGCCGCGCAGGACAACCCATGTAGAAAAGCGCAAGTAATGCCGCGCGGGCAATGCCGCACATAACAAAATTACAAAAAAGCTATATTTTTTTTGTTAATGTTTGCAATATGGAACGTACAAGATGAGATATCTGACTCTCGTTCTCGCATAAATAGTTTGGTAAAATGATGACACCATTCGTTCCAGCAAACGATAAACACATCCAAAGGATGTTATATAAAGTATATAAATTATGTTAACAGTTCATTTAAGAAAAATATCACTGTCTAATTATACAATAAAAAGATACACGGCTGGTTTCATGCGACCAAATCCTTCAAATCGTAAATATGTTGACTTAAATGAAAGACTGTGAGCATTAATGCCTTCGTTTAGTGATATAATTATATTGGAGTGCATATTTATTTAAGAAGGTAGTCCCATTATGTTTAGGTATAATTACAAGCTATCTTGTATAACTTCTGTTTTTTACATTAAATCATGTGTATGTTTTTATTTTCATACTTTATAAAATATAACATGACACAGAGAAGTTTATGTGTACACGATCATTTTTTTGTCGCGCGCGGATCTTACAACGTGGTCGTAGCTGGCGCGGCTTTGTCGTTTATATACATGTGCTTATATATGAAAGATATAAAATGGACAAAGTAACGGTTAAGTGGTGTATGTTTGTATTTATTGAATCATTTTTATTATATACCAATTGCTATCAAGCAATCCTTGTAAAAAAATAATTCTTGGATACTGAAGTCTACAAGTATATATTATATTATACAGTCTTTGTTGGGGTAGAAATGTGTGTCAACTTCCTTCTTTCTGTTTCTTATAAAAAATCTGTTATATTACATGCTATTTCTTCATTCTAACGCACGATAAAATAAAGAAAAGATATGAGATAAGAACACAACGGGAAAAATAAATTAAAGAGGCATTATTTGATTGCGACGTTTTTCACTTATTATTTATTCGCTTCTAGTAAGAGATTAAAAAATTTCAATTTAGCAATTACCTTAGCCATATAATTTTTTTTCTTCAAATATATATATTTGAACATTGAGCTTTATTGATATACTTAAAACGTACATAAAAACTTTTAAGCCGTAGTATTAAACTTCCGCCTCTCCGAATGACTTTTTTTTTCTTCTGTTTCTGCGAATTGTCATTGGTTGTATCCGAAAACTCACTCTCAGTGTTTTTTCTTTCTTTTGAATAATTTTCCGATCATCAACTTCTTATCTTTCTTGACCTTTTCTTCAATATTCTGGTAGTCTGCCCAGGTATATTAGTTATTTTATAACTACACTAGTTTTTTTAACAAAAGACTACAGTTTTTATTGGCATCAGGTGACGTTCTCTCACAGCTAAGCCGATATTTGAAATGATAGAAAAAAAGTTATTAATATTCTAAGCAAAACCAGATATGAGAAAATTAGATGACGTCCATTACATAATCATAAAAAAACAATTTTACTCACCTATCACTACAATTTACAATGGCCTCAAGAAAAATGATTTAATTATCAACGTATTGCTTTACATACGTTTATACTCGTATTAATTTAATTTATACGCACACACTAATTAAACGCAATAGTACTATCAACGGAGAGCTATTTTATCTAAAACCGTTCACTGTAATAAAATATGAACCTAAAGTCATTTACTTTTAGAAAGATCTGTTCCGCTATCCTATTCATCTCTGCATTGAAAAGTTTAGTGCTTATATACCTCTCTTACTTACCTCTGCTTTATGGGTTTAATCAAGAAATTCTTCCTGATAAATTACACTGACCAGCGATTTTTTAAAAGAGAGCTTTTACGGTGATTTAAAAGAGGCGAATCTTAATTTATGAAAACTACTTAATTAAAAATAATTATTATACGCGCCATAATGTTTGCTTTTAGTATGCTTTAACATTTTCTCTTAAAGTTTATTTTTTCAGCAAGTAAATATTTTCATGAAAAGAATCTGGTATTTTGTACGTTTTTTGTTGACAATGATATATTTGGTTTTTATAGTAATTACAGACGATAAATTCAATGTTTCATCGTCCTTTTGAAACAAATAAAACATTATTTATGTGAATTTGTATAAACGGCTGCGTTCACTATTTTCATATATGAGCCATAAATCAGTGCAAGATAAAATTATCAGTAAATTTAACGATACTAGTTATATTTATTTGATGCTTTTATTTAAAAAATAGATGATAATATTATCTTATATTTATAGTTGAATATGAATGAATATTTACTTTGACAATATTATGCAATGTTGGAAATGGTAAATATTTAATCAAATTTTATATCTTAAACTTATTAAAATTTTATATTCATTTGATAACATCAAATCTAAGCCACAATTACTCATCAGCTTGACCACATATAAAAGAAAACAGTAACACAGGAATTATCTCTATAATTTAAAATACATTCATAAAATTATAAATTGAATTTAAATTTTTAAAACAATCAGAACCATTAGTTTGCTCCAACTTTTGCTTGTTTCAAATTTATATGTACTAAATAGATATATATTAATAAATGGAATTGATTTTGTCTGTCATTCTTTGATAAGAAAAAATATATAAAACAAGATAACTAGATAGTAAAAAATAGTTAGTATATAATTATATTGAGTATGTTTATACGAAAAAACAAATGTGTTCTCAATAGGTACAGTATACTTCAATTCTCTGGAAAAAATAACATCTTATTATTCTTATTTCAGATTGACCTCGTGAAAATCGTTAAACTGGGACATTTTTGAAAGATATGCAAAAGCTTACTCCAAAGATAACTTATCACTGGAAGATTTCAAGAGGAACCTGACGCTGCACTCATGGGGCACCACTATCCAGATCTTAACCTGTTAGCAGTTAGTCTTTTTAGACTCATAATTGGTAAGTGATTTTTACATCGTCATTGCTTGTGATAAGTTGAAGTTTATTTTAAATATTTGCGAATACAGTGATATACTATATTTTTATTTGTCATATTCTAATTTTAAATTTACATATACAACAGAATGGAATACACAATGCGATATCTCTGCTGAAAACGTCATTATAAACATCCTAAAAAATATTATATAAAATAAAAAAACTTTGCAAAAAGTAGATTTCTCTATTTATTAATGTTTATCATTATTTAGCTATATGCTGATAAAGTTTTCCGCTTAGCATCCATATCATATAGTTCAATATGAATTTAATTAAATTGTGATTCGTTTTGGAATTTGAACCTGTGGTATTCAGTTTGTAAGCAATTTTTCAATTGAATGTTTTTTTATTTATTCCATGTTCGCTACTAAAGTGTAGCATATAGATCTACTCAGTTTGAAGATATTCACTCTGAAAAAGGAGTATATGGATATCCGCAAGGTGAAGATGTCTTGATAGATTATTTTTCACGAAAATTGTTTGTCAGACAATTACTCAACCTGATGGGCATCCAGTCCTGCATTTTCTGATTTTTAAAATCGAACCTGCATTCCCAGGTTTGCTAGGCGCATACGCTACCAACTACGCTACCGGGAAGACAATTGAAAATTTAGAAGATTGATATTTATGAATGAATACGGATACCTTAATAATAGATATCCATATAATAATTTATAATCTCGATTCTATTAAATAATTAACTAATATTTATAGAAACCTATTTGAAGTAATAGAATTTCATGATTTAATTTACTCAAACGTTAGAGTTAGTGTTCGTGTGTTCAGCATTAATACAAGCTTTATAAAACGATATAAATAGAATAGAAATTGTATGGTTTTAAAAGCATACCAAAATAAAATAATTTATAATTTTTTTATATAATTATGAAAATATCTGAAAGTGGGAATTTTTTATTGTTTTTGGTTTTTTTTCGTTCAGTAGCGCATAGAGAAAATAAAATTTATTCATGATCGATGAAAATCTGAATTTCCTTCTGGAGGTCTTATTCCCTGAACATTCATATATCCAATACCAAAGCAAAGTTGTCTATATATATAAACATATGTAATAACTTACTACTAAAGGCGACGTTGTTTATTTTCCGTTTATTTTGATAAAGGGAATTTTATCAATAATAGTATTTGAATGAACGACTGAAAGTTATTTTCAATACGTATTTATATATATGTGTGGACGTATTTTCATTCAAATTATCTACCCAGATTATAATTGATTTTTGATTACGTACCCATATATATAAACATATGTGTCTGGTGTAACACTATCAATTTTCTTTACGAATAACAGAAAATAGACATCATTTTTATAAGCTTTTATTTATTTCATATTCCTGTCAGATCAAGCAGCTGCAAAAATAAAAAGTATCAAAAATATAAAATCACTGATCACTCTGAATAAATATTAGAGCAAGTATCTTCAATTTTTAATAGCAATATCTTTTACTTTGCTAAGCACACTTTAAAACCATTAAATCTAATGTTTTATTTCTTTGCAAATAAATATCGCAAGGAACATTATTTTTGTTTTTTTGTTTTCGACAGGTTTCTCTCTAACTTTGGTATCTTATGTGGCAGGCTTTTGGATATTGTAAGCATCACAAGTGGAGGATGGGTGGTTGACAGTTGGTAACCACAATCAATCACTTAATCATCCATCTCATTGTAACAATACACTTCTCTCGAAAATAAGCGCACGTCTTTACTGATAAATTCACGCGTCATTACTCTGATACTGCGATAATTTTATTAAAGAGAAGCTTTACAATTTTATTCCAAAAGATTTTGTTATTGGCTTCGCTTAGAACTTCAATGGGTTAAGTATTGTTAAAAATAATACAGTTGTATTATTTTGAAAGACAATCAAATTAGTTAGTGAAAAATTAAATAAATAACTACTTTTATTTGAAGTTATTTCATGCATTCAAACTTGTAAATTTTGTATGTCAATAATAAAATATAATAATGCTAAACTTTTAATAATAGTAATAATGTGTCCAAATGTTAAATTTTTCATTACTTTGTTAATATTCATTATTAACTATTTAGCTCTTTATTTACTGTACATTATAATGTTATAAAAAGCATTTAATTTTCATACACTCACTCTGTTACGTCGTTTGAATCCTCAGTGCTTTGAATATATTCCCTAATCATTATTTTAAATCGTATTTTATCCTAACAAAGTCTTTTTGTTGATAAAGTATTAAAAAGTTAACAAACCAAATAAAACAAAGCGATTCCCCGTAATGAGGATTTAAAAAATCAATAACGCTTAAGTACACCTTGCCCCGTTAATTAATTTATTCATTCCAGTGCCCATCAGTGCTTATAAATTTCTTGAAAAATTGTTTGTATTTATAAATTGGGATAATAGGGCCATTTGTCTCCGTCCGACGCCGGAAATTCTCTTCCCAGCCAATGGCCCAAAAGCTCTCCAGCTTGGCTCCGCTGTTTCGTACACTGTACCAGGAAAGGCGTTCTACATTTTAGTTTATGCCCCAACCTCGCGCTATATTGGACTTATCCTTATCTCGTTTGTTCTGAATGACCGAATTTCTTTCCCATATCTTTTAACGATAAATGGATGAATAAATGAATTTACGAGCATTATATTTAATACAAACAATGACAACAAACTGCCGTTGAAGCAAAACGATATAAAAAAAACTGTGTTATGAAAAATATATTTAAAAAATACATCAATTTCTGAAATACATAAGTTATTAAATCACAGGATTAACATCTGGTTTATTGTTTCATTAGATGATTATTTACATTTATGTTTTTCAAATATTAGATCAAGCTTTAGCACTTAATAAATGTAATGAATGGGCCCTGAATATATACAAAAATAAAACAAAAAGAGAATTTTCACTCTTTATTTTTTAGCTTAAAAAGCAAAATACATTAAAACTGTATAGACATAAAAATATCGGATATCTGCATCGGAATCTGTGATAATGAATATCCTAAAAAGTGTCGAAAGAATAAAAAAAATATATATATCAATTTTGTTAATTATTTAAATATGACATAATTTTGTTGTTGAAATATTTTTCAGGAACATTATATTTCTTTATCGACTTAAATTCTATTGTTTTATATCGTAGGAGATAAATGACATCAGTATATAAGTTATTTTAAATGCTAGTAGGTAAAATAATCATTCATAAAATCTATTTAATATTTTTTTAATATGGATTTTAAAAATGGATACTCTTTTAAAATTTCGTTTGATTTAAAATCAATTGTTCGAAACAGGTCATAAATACACCAGCATAATTAAAATAACATACATCGATAGTTAATATTAAGTTTTATCGTGGCTTTACTGTGTTTATGTTTTTATGAACGTATTGTAAATATATAAGCAGTCATGTTATAACATATTGTTGTATGTAATTTGTTCACTCGTTGTAAAACGAAAATGATTAATTACAGTATGTTAAATTGATTTGTAAGTATGGTTACGTTAAACGATAAAATGAAGTGAATAGAACAGCATGATTGTGCAAAATATTTGTAAATATTAGTCTAAAAGGTTTAATACCACAGTAATGTTTGATTATGTAATTTTTAGCAAACGCTTAAAATATTTTTTAATTTTATATAAAATTTTACAGAATATTGTTATTAAAATTACAGGTTAAGTAACAAAGCCGCGTATAAAAAGAAATATTAAATGTGGCAATATAAAAAAATGGTTAATAGTTTTTTTGTCGTTGATAAATACATACATTGGTACATTCAGTATACTCTGTCACCCATCAGTCGTGATTTCCGCCTCCAAGTTATCTCAGCATACCTTAATTCGGACAAATACATTTAGGTTTTTCTGAAACATCCCCAGCACATGTATTGTCCACCTGTATGTACTATGTATGTATTGTATTGTGCACATGTATGTAGCAGCATTTTTATATAATTTTAAACGTTACATGTCTTATCTTTAAAAAACGTTTCTTTATGTATCGTTTTATTATATGCTATCCCTAATGTATTTTGTAGTTAATTCATTAAACCATAAAAACCCGCACAAAGTTAATGTCAAAATTTTATGGTCATTGTTATATTTTTAACGTAGGTACAAAAAGCTCATTTATATAATATATAACTAACTTTGAGAAGCGTATATTGTGTATACCTCCCAAAGCTAAAATAAACAAATTCTTTGATTTTTTGGGTACCTTTGTAAAGAATTGCCAAAAAAAATCATCCGTGAATAATGTAGGGCGGCCAAAATGCGGGACGGAAGGAAATACGTTCTTAAAATATAAAGCAAAGTACAAAGTCATGTCGCTTGCCGCTACCTTTTAATTATGTTTAGTCAAAGTGAGGACTTTGTAAAGACATAGCTTTTCATTGCAGTCTGTATAAAGTTAATTGTCTAAAGTTGAATTAGCTTTCAAACAAAATGATTTTAAGAACGCAAATTTTATTTAGACTATATCGCTTTACAGTAGTGGGTGAAAATATTGATCAAACTCTGAAATTCTACAAACTTACCTAATAGTAATAAGTCTGAAACTCCCATATAAGTACAAGCAAAGTTTAAGAAAGATTCGTGTAAGACTATTTATAACAGTTAACCGTTTCGTTTATCAAAATATTCAAAAGATTTGCATAGTTTTGTGTATATTATATTATAATTAACCAATATTTTAAGTCACATAACACATTTATGTTTCTTTTTTTGAAATTGCTTACGTAACACACCCTTAACATAAAATATATTATGTAAATCTTTTGTAAACAATTGTAATTTGAAAGTAGCGTGTCTTTAATGCTATAATCCGATATGTATTTTTCAGAACATTCACTTTGTAATGTCATAAGCCATTGATTTTAGTTTTCATTCAAAATAATCAAGTTTTTCCATTATTATTATTTCAATACATTAAGTTTTATCAATACCCTAGAATGTCAACTGAGTTCTCGTGGTTATCTGTTTGCAGATCAATTATTTGTTGTTACAAACTATTAAATCTTATTCTATAAATTATTTTTTCTTGCTTATCGAAATAATGAAGATATTGAATACAATGTAGGCCGACATTTCTGCTTTGTTTAATATACATAATACTATATCATTGTCGGTATACGTTAGTTTTTGCATACTGTACGTTAAAACTAAGTAAACAGATAAACCGACGTTATCGTCCTCGTCTGGTAAACACGTTTTGTCTTGGTGCTACATTCATAAATATGCAAGTTTCGTAAAATGTCGAGGAACCTAATGGTGTCAGACAATTCCAAGTTTTTGAATCTTTTATTGTTTTTTATTTTATTTGTTCCTGAAACAAGTTTTTTAGAGTAATTCTAAAATATTTCTTAAAATTAAAATATCAGCAAGTATTGCAATAAAAACGTTGATTGGGGCTCTACGTCATAATCTTTTCATATTTTGTTTCTTTCTATGGATATTTATTTTTATTTAATATATTCGATATACTTATTAAAAATATAATTAATTCTGATTAAATGGCATGGATCAGTCACTAAAGAAATATTTCCTTTCGATAGAAATTTTATTGTTAGTTAGTCTTCATAAATATAATGTGATAAGTAAATTTCTATTTAATATTAATGTAACTGGAATTAGAATAATTATATAACTTAATCAATGTAACAAAATTTTAAAAGCATTTATAGAATATTAAATACTTCCCGAAATAAAAACAGGACATTCTTCGGTAAAATGTAAAGACGCCTCCATGCTTTTATTTACTTGTTTGCATGTGAATTATATAAGTCAATACACTTTTAAAAGTAACAAAGAATTTGTTTTTAGAATTAATTATCGGTTATTGGCTTTTATCACAAAAAGGGTTGGTATTTAAATTAACAAAGAAAAAACAAGCTTCTCTTAAATTAAGATAATATAAAATATTGATAAAAAAGTAATAAAATATCTATTTTATCCAGTCCTTCTTAGTATTCGAATTTGACTTTTTAAAATAACAATACAAAAATTTAAATATCAGTTACTTGAATAACGAGAATGAATAAATAATTTAAACATTTTTATATAAATCCCATTGCCTTGTAGATTATGTCGATAGCAAACGCTTTAACATGTTAGCTATTGTTATCTTAGTTACTAAGATTGTGTTAATTAGGATTGTTAAAAGTACACCACTTTTTAAAAATATTTCATTTTTATAAAAAACGTATATTTTATTTACTGCAAGTTTTATATATTTTAATTATCTTCTATTTGTTTGTTTATTTGATATTATAGTAGTTACATTATTTTATTATGATTTTTTTGAATTTTAAATAATCCTTAACTAAATTATTCGTCCGAACTTTTTCATTAAAATTTAATTATAATTTATCTTAGTATTAATTCAAATTTCATTACAATAAATGTTTGATATATTAAACACTGACTCCTTGGTAGCCACGAGGGTATCGTTTGCGCCTCTCACCCGAGAAATGCTGATTGGGTTTCCATATTTGTCGGATTTTACAAAATGCATATAAGACTAGATGCCTATTGGGTTGAGAAATTGTCGTATAACCAATTTTCGTTCAAAATATAATTGCAGATATTCATATACTCCACTTTCAGAGTGTGCAAATTCACACTATATAGATCCATATACTCCACTTCTCAAAAAGATATAGTAAAAAAAATAAGCACTTAGTAGCTCGTCGTCATAAAGTAATATGTATTAAATAAATATCCTATTAACTATGATCCACTGAAGATTTGAAAACTTTCATTACTTTTGTAGTTTAACTATTATACATACTAACTAATTACCGATATTATTCTTATGTTGGTAAAAAGGAAATAAATTTTTTATTATAACATATTTTTATTTGTAAAAATAAAATTAATTATACAACTTCTTGTTTGTGCCATAATCAAATCTACTATGAAATATCCAGGGTGTCCACTCATAAAACTTCACTGGAAATAAATATTTATACAATCGACTTGTTTTATCGACAATAGAACATGTGCAACGAACAGAATCAGGTATAGATTATTTCGCTCGACGTTCATACGAAGCTTTTCAATTTTGATTCTAAAAGCTTCGTGTAATAAAACGCCACTTCATCGAAGTGGTAGTTTATTTATTTTTGCTGGCGGCTATTATTTTGAGGACTTTCCAGTTCGAGCTTTCGATTTATTGACGATTTTATGAAAATACATTAAAATAAACGATATATTAGATTGAATTTCATATATTTCGTGAGAAATTCAATTATACTTAAAATAAATTAGAAAGAGTTATTAATGGTATTTATATATTAAACATTTAATTGTTGACTTGAAATATGTATAATAAAAATATTAATATAATCTTTTTGAGCTCCGAAAATTTTTTCAAGCTTATACTTTCTCGTGCACATCAAAAGAGAAACAAGCATAATGATACTTTCATAGAATTTACCTTAACACTGGATTCTGTAATTCTGCAAATTTAATAAAATTTGAAGCTATTAAATTTAAAAAAAATGATTTACTTATACGTTTTCAATTCCATAAATAGTTTTTTTGTTTTAAAATAATTATTACAACACAAAGCAAGAATAGTGTTTTAAGTACTACCATTTATACCAGTGATTTGAACCCACAGTATGTGGACCGGTGCTAGTACACAGAAAATAGCAAACGAAAGAAAACTCGTTAACACATGGTATACACACTTTTGATTAAGATCAATTGTTCATTGAAAATTAAATTTTAAAAAAGTTAAATGGTAAATATTTTATCTTTTTATTAAGTTATCTCAAATTGTATACTCGCAGTTATTGTTTATTGGTATAAGTAGTAAATAATCAACAATCAATTACCCGTAGCGTCAATCTTTTATAAAACGCCTGAAAGATGATATATTATAATATTATTCCTCGATATAATATCAGCTGATAGTGTGAGAGCACAATTTTACTTATACGATCAATAAACACCCCTCATGAATTTTGATTAAAACAAACAAAGTTTCCCCGGGATTTTTCCATAATATTTATTTCATCAGATTAATTGAATTTAGAACATTGATATCCTTTCGAATTATTATTATTAATATTTAATTATAAACCAATCAATTTGGGATAATCTGTATGCTGAGAATTCGTATAATAATAAATAACGAAAAATGTTTTATAAAATTATAGTTCCTTCTATATAATACGTGGTATAAATAATAATCAACATTTCAGTACCAAAATATAAATCTAATTATTGTTTTTTTATTGTTTTATATTATATATTATTAGCTTTATCCCTCCGGTCGCTAAGAGGAAATTATATGTGTTTCAATGCCGCTTGTTGCGGGTTTGAATCTCATAGCTAATAAGAACTTTTGATCTATTCAAAAATCTATAAATGGCTGATAACTTACAACTGTAAAAGAACATCTAATGATACAATAAAAATATGAATATAAACCTTATTGATATAAGGAACATTGTTAATATCTGATAATGCGAAGGGCCATAAATAGTCTTATATATTTGGAGTGGACAAGTTTTTTCTTCTTCTTCATCTTCTTCTTTTGCCGTATCTGCTCCGTAAATTGAGCATATGGCTGCATGACATGGGGCCTACAGGAATCTATTTCACGAATTTTAATGGCTTTTAATACAATTTGCTGAAGGATAAACTTTTGTTCCATTTTCTAAGAGAAGCTGTAAATATATTTCGAGAGAGATTAACCATGGCTTATAGTAATACTATAAATATATTTATATGAAGAAATAAAGATAACGCATTATTTGTTATATACGTATAAACTATTTCCTCAAAACAATTATTTTCTGTGTGAGTTTTTTTATTGTATGGTATACTCGTGAGTTTTGATTTTCAACCAACTATTATTTTGTAATATTTAACTGTAGAAATACAAAGATATATCATGATTTATGTAAAAGAAAATTAGCTTGCAATCAATACTTGTTAAAATAAATGTATAAAGCGGTCTATTTGAGGAAACGTAATTATGATAACCGCAATGACATTCTCATGATTGCATATTTTATTTGATTCATTCATTTTGGGCGTATTTCTTTAATTGAAAACCTTATTTTTAGTTATACGAATAAAATAATTAAAAAATGTGACCCTCCGTAATTGAATGCACCATTAATTTTAACGTTATTATTTTTGAGCTCAGACCTTAAGTCACAATTATGTTTAACTGCTAAACGTTTTTCCGGTACCGCGCACTCTAATATAAATTTCCCACTCGTGAACCGCGGAAAAGCACTGGTTTTCATAAAAAAATGGACTTAAAAACACACTCGTTCACATACACATTTTTCATGTTATCCACTTTGAAATTACCCCGTTTTTTGGTGATTAAAGAAGAGAAGGATACTTCATGAAGGTTTTTATTTTGAACTGTGTTACTATAATATTTACCATATAATATTTGTATGATAGAAATTTGTAATAGTTTTTATCTTATTATTAACTACCAATCTGCAGATTCAATGTTTGAAATAATATTAAATACGAGTTAGGTTCTTAGCTTCTATTAATTACTCGGTTTTAGATTATACTATAACCATATGTTCAGTTTATACATAGAACATAAATCAAAAAACTGAACGAAAATTAATATCTATTTTTAAATATTTGTTATAATGCAATAAATTAAAGTAAAATTCAGATAGTTTTATGATTATATATTTTATATTATGACGACGATTATATTTTTGACGTCAATAAAACTGTTTAGTCAAGAAGAAAACTTACAAATACCCACTAATTTCATATAATTATTAAAACAATATATTCTATAAAATGGTAGAGATGATGGTGATTATTGGTGTTTGTAGTTTAATTTATACTAAGCATTAATATTTACAGCAAGGAAGCAAGAGCGCATGGTACAACATTTTCATTTCCTGTGTTTAAAATGTAATAAATCAAGTTTTGTTGAACTTATGCCTGATAGACTGAACTTTTGATTTATATTTTGGTATAATGTTGCAAAAAGTTTCTCTCGTATAGTTTATTTATTACCCATATTAATAGAAGCTTTCCCGGTTTTTTTACCTTCAGTTTTTCTATTGAAAGTTTTCGGAAAAGAGCTTTCATGTATGGATACAAAAAGAAAAACTTTTTAATACGTTTTCCTTATCTTCCCTTCAATACGGACAAAATCAACACATACTTGTTTAGGATTTGTGATACATTTAATTTACTTCGTTTATGTACGTATATCTTTTCTGCGTTCATTTATTTACATGAATAACACTTTTTTTATTTTCTTGAAGTAATAATCAAGTATTTTTCTTCAGACATATTTATCAAAGAAGTAACCAGCCAAAAAACTTTATCATTTATTCTCAAAAGATTTTTTTTTATTCAAACAATATAAAATAATTGGTTTGTTTATCTATTTTTTTGTTATTGTTAAAAAATATCAGCAGTTTTGTATTAAATAACGTAAAGGCTACAGCTCACTTGATATATAAAGCGATTCATTCAACAGTTCTCTTTGTTACATTTCTATTATACATATAAAAATATCACTTTTAAATTAAAGTTATAAGATAACGTTTTGTATTTATATGGCAATATCAATGAATCATTTTCATACTATGATGATATTAATCTAAAATTATATTATATTAAACAATGATAACATCTCCTATCTAACTCAAATGAAATTCCATTTTATGAAATGTATGTATTGTAAAATATGATTAGTTAAAATTTAAGTCAATTGTGTTTTTTCAGTATAAGCAATTTCTAGTCATACTGTATTCAGAATCAGTAGTAGTTTCGTCTGAATTGACGGCCTAGCAAACTTTCGGCAGTATTTTGCCTCGTATTTGGACACCCAATTTATTTGATAAAACACATGTGGCATCATTTGAAATAATTTGTTGGAATATCAAACTTCCAAGGTCTATACCTCCATCATTGATCAAAAAGTTCGTTTTATGTGCGCATTAGTATGACAAAGTTGTTTAAAAGTAATAACATTTGTACTTATTTTTCGTGATCGATAAGCCATTGAAGCATTATAATCTTTATTGAATTTTTATAGTTTAACGCTGATTCATACTCCATTTGTGTAAAAAATATTTATATGAGGCTTTTTTATCGTACGAAAAAAAAAATATTATTGGTTTGTGGTATCTAAAAAATTAAAGTTAGGCGTATTAATTTGACACAGTAAAAATATACTGTTTGACTTGATGTTTTTCATATATTCAATTGAAAATTAAGATTATTAAGTCAATAGCATTGAGGATATGACAAATATTTTAATACCACGTTTTCTCCGAAAATAAATTATAGTAATTTCTAGAAGAACCAATCGCTCAAACCGTTGAACGTTCCGACATCTTTGAATTTTTTGAGATCTCCAGCAGTATACAGTATGGCACGCGTAGGTTCACCGTAATATGCCTCGTAAAAATACACTGATGAATAAGATATCAAATATTATTTTTCCAATAATTAAATTCGAAAAAATGCTCTCAATAAGGTTGGTCTAGAAATTTGAAATATATAAATATATAATTGTATAAGAAGTAGATGAGATAACTTATTGATAAGGTTTAAATGTTTTAATCAAAAGACCAAAGAAAATTTCGTGCACTTATATATTTAAGATTAGTTTTTTCTGTGTAAATATTCAGGTGGTGAACCACCAATTTAGAGACCTTTCAAAAGAGAATGATTAACTCTTTTATATAATCTTTTTTGTCTCGCCAAGAATACCGTTTTGATTGCGGTAATTGGCTTTGAAAAAATATTTTTCAAAGGTCAACTTTTATAATTAAAACTTCGCATTTCGTCTATTTTTAAGAAACGTCCTCCGTTACATTATGTAAATGATTGCCTTATTTTTATTCTTTGACTATTTATATATTAGTCTTTTCATTGATTTGTTGTATTTATAGTTATTGTAATAAATGGTGATGAAAATGTTTTGAGATATACGTTTGAAATGGTTATTCAATTTTTAAAGGTTTTTTGAAAAACCGGTACAACTTTTTCGTTTTTCGTTTTTTATTTTTGATATTTTTTTATATTTATATTTCAACATATTGACATTTATATAGTTTATAACTTGCAAAAGTGCCTTACAATGATTATGAGACCTTTGGATATTCAAAAAAAAAAATCATAAACATAGCTGGATTGATGAAACAAAGATAATTTTTGTAAATGTAAGTACTGTGTAACTGTAATGTAAGTGGTGAACTGTAAACTTAATCAGAAAACTGTTAAATGTTTTATTCTTTAAAAGCTTAATCTTCAAATATATACATAAGAAAAATAATGATTTAGCCTGTTAGATGTTATACTATTAATTATAATACATATAAATTATTTTATTATTTGAAAACTTT
>JAGVSQ010000067.1:27030-38466 GCA_022683975.1 Rhyacophila evoluta
GAGTATTATTTCAAGGAATCCATTTGATTAATAGGTTAAGATCAATTTTCTACCATTTATCAGATGAATGAGGCCTACAAAAAATAAAGATTGTATATTTCAACAAATATAATTAATAATATATCATAAAACAATAGTAGTGACAAACAAATGAAGCAATTGAATTTTCGAACCTACTGTAGTCACCAAAAATAAATTAATTCTCATGGATTAATTTATTACCTGAGACTGGCACCTGTTTTGTTTAAGATAATTGACAAATTACAAAGTGATTCATTACCAGAAGACTTATAACGTGGAATATTACGTAACGAATTCTTTTAAGCATTAATCAATCGTATCCACTTATAATACAACTTACAAGTCACATTAATAATTTTTCTACGAGCTTTAAGCTCAGATAAAACTTTCTTATATTTGAAAATAATATATTTGATAATGCATGAATGATATTGTACTGTCGAGCAAACTCATTCATATTATGAAACTTTGTGATATTTGGCGTTAACGTATCAGAAAGAATTTATCCATTATAAACACATCAAGAAAAAGATTCTCCAAAGTCAGGTCATCAAAACTTAATCTTGAGACCTTTCGAAAGTATGAGCGAATAAGAATGCGTTTATCAATAAAATATTACATCGTAAAGGGAAAAGGATACTTCTTTATTATTTCCCTCTAAGTTATTTGATGTATAAACCAGAAACCTTTTTTATCTCAAGAAAAACTATGCACATAAAAAAATCACGGTACTATGAAGTGGATTCTTATAAATTACACATTTTTATTACATTGCTAAAAAATTTGTCTATTTTCTCTGAAATAAACATAAGTTTACTTTTATAAGATAGTCTGGTATTCAAAATATATTATATTGCTACGTAAAAATGTTCAAAGCATCATGTTGTATATATTAAAATACGACTCAATAAATGAATAAAATTCCTAGAGCGGACACGGATATTGTAATAATAACAAGTTTACTGAAATATGATAGATTATTGTCGACATAATAATAATAAATTTAAGTCAAAGATTAAAGATTTGTCATTTTGAAATATAATTTCCTTGAAGAAAATGAATAACGAATAAGACTTGAAATTATTAGAGATATAAATTTACTGTGTTTATATTATATAATAAAATGATTCGAATAAATCGAATAACAGAAGTTAACAAATTATGAGTGTGGGAGACGGAAAGAAGTAATTTATACTGATAATTTAAAAAAATGTTTATATAGACCAGTGATTCTCAAAGTATGTGCCGCGAAATATATCAAAGTTTCTGAATTATTTTTTTTGATTGTTCGAGAGCTACATAAACTAGAAAATATATTTTGTACCTGGGTTTAGGCGCCGTGGGAAAATCTGAATTCAAAAATGACACCCCTAACCGAAAAAGTTTGGAAACGACTAATATAGACGTTTTTGAGAGAGGTTAAATTCTTAAATGTAGATAAATAATTTATCTCTTTATAATAATTATTTGAGACAAAGTTTCCTTTACTGGAGTATTTTAATTAACCTTAATGGTCGTTTCGTTTTTCTTGTTATAGTTTTTTATGTATTCTCTTTTATTTTTATAAATAAATAGATAACGTAATGTCTACAGAACTACTACTAGAAAAGAGGTATCGTAAACACTCCAGAATTATTAATTAGTTCTTCCATTTTCTCGTTCTCTTACTACCGTTAAAGCATGTGTGATATTATTTCGGATGACTTCTTTTACCGAAAAAAACTTTTAGAAGTATGAATGTGAAAAATTAAGTAGCGTTATAATACTTTTTTCGCTGTTTTTTCTTGGAAAATAATAATAGATGACAAAGTATATTTTTTTGTATGATTTTAGTTTCTTAAGTTAACCGTTTACCGTTAGCAAACAATTTATTATTCCTTTTTTAAAAAATATCCTACTACGTTTGTGAACATAACCATTTTTATTATTAAAGGCAAACAAAAAAATTCTCGATATAAGAAATAAAATATATCTATTGTATTTCATTCGTATTTTTACTGTTCGGAATTTTATCATTTTATCAAGCAAATATTTTGAAAATTTCACAGGCAAGTAAAATTTATGGCTGTTGGCAAGAGATATTTTCGCATAGATTAATTGTGCAGCAAATTATAAGACGGCCAACCGTTTTTCGAAAAATAATAAAATATATTATTTGAATGGTCTTTGATATAACGTCAAAATATTTTTCAACAAAGGTATGCTAGGAATTATAGGTGTCAAAATTTCATAATAACTGTCACTTTTCTTGATAAAATTACTAAGAAATTCCATCTTCCCAAATAATTCTGATTTTATGTATACCCACTACTAAGTTATATTATAAAAAGAAAAAAAAATAAACGATCGATTTTTTTGTGGATAAATATAATTTTATAAGAAAATAATAAAAATAAAACAAAATAATAATGTGTTATAATAATCTTGTTTTTAATTATTATTATGTAGTATATATGTGTCCCAAATAGCCTAGAGTGCTTCGTAGCTGAAGATTACAAATTCGAATTCAACAGATGCTGGATTTAAAAAAATCCAAAAATCGGCTGATTATCAATTCTCGTAAAAATTTCGTCAAAATAAGTCTTGAAAATTAAGAGTATTCTTATTTTTTTGAAGAGGCCTGTTGTTTTTTCCCTAATCTTCTTCTTTAATCTTTGCGCTCCACTTTCGGAGAGAACATGTACAAAATAGATAGCATATAATTATTTTCTATCCACTATATCATTCTCATACTGATTACCAAAAGATGGCATCTTAATAATACTGCAGATGATAAAAAAATGCTGAAAAATATGCATTGATAAAAGAACGCATGCCAAAATAAATATAACTGAAAATATCATACGTACTTTTTTATGCGCAATTTTATCGGTGCGCATTTATATGGAGCGTTTTTGTCTTGTGCATTAATGTTACGGCGTTACAGAAGATACGCACAGTTGAAACTCAAATACTTGAGTACTTAATTTCAGGAAAGCTCAATTTCATTATTCCATATATTAGTATTTTAAAATTTTGCATTAACAATGACCGATAATATCAATAATATCATCCACCGTGTGTATACCTTAAAGCCAAATATTTCTTTTTTAACGTTTCAACTTATGGTTCCGACAACAAAAACTATAAAATTTTAATAAATGCAATTTAAGCCAATTTTTAACAACTCTCAATTGAAATGATGATTTGAAGACTCAATTAATTTACCTATTTTATATAGGAATTTCACAAGACAGTTGTTTGCTTGTTATTTTTTATTCCATAAACTATTTTATTATCCGTATATAAGTATGTGTTTTAAAGCCATCTACGAGTACATAGCAAAGTTCAAATTGAGAATAGCACAGTTTCCGGTTCCGGCAACCATTGCATAGAATCCTAATTGGGTAGGGGTTCAGGGAGAAAAACACCACATCACAGGAGTCATTAGGTGTGACATGACGAGAAAACACAATATGAGAGAGCTGAAGGAAACAGAGTGTTGGGGCGGTCGCGTGAAGCGTGTCTTAATGCTACACTAACCCTGGCCTCCTCGCTCATCTGTCAACTGGTCTTGTTAAGGCTTGCAAAAGAACTTTCTTCGTATCCACTTTGCCGAGAAAAGGGGAAACATTACAAAAGAAATACTGCGACTGCGAACAAATAATGACACTTCATTTGCATACAAATAAGTATTTGTATATATCGTATTAAACTTATGTACACTATAAGTAATTTAAATTATATCTTGTTATAAAAATACAATTGCTTTTTGCTACATAATAAATATATTAAGACATTTTATTTCAATTACATGCACACATTTTGATACATAGTATTTAAAAGACGTTCCGATAGCGAAGAGGTTAGCGTACGTCCCTAGTAATCCGAGGAATAGGGGTTCGATTCCCACATATGTTGGATATTTAAAATAAAAATACAAGACAAGATGACCATTGGGTTGAGAAATTACTTCACATATGGAAGTTTACCAGTTTTAAATAATTTAGAATATTTACTTCAAATAAACAGTGTACAATATTTTATATTATTCTATTTTATTATTATCATCTGTTATGTTATAAAAGACACAAATAGTACAATATAATTAGTAGACAGTACTCTAAATAACTAACTACGTTTTAGTAAATATAATACTATAATATACACATATACTCGTACATAGAATTTATATTCTGAGAAAAGCACCAGTACTTTGACGTGACGACTCCTTATGCGAACGAATCAATGTCAACTTATTTCATAGGGTTCAAAACACCACAAAACGTTACATGACATCGTAAGATCCGTTAAGTTCCAAATTTTAAAAGCAAATTAAACATTAATAACGCGTACTCGTACTTCACTCTCGTAGTTTTAAAGTACTAATATACATTAGGCGAAAAAAAAAATCATTTTTATTTTCAATATTTTGTTAGGAATGAAAATAACACGTTCTTTATACGGATATGATACTATGGGTACGGCAATCACATTATATCTCCACAGTAGCTGAGAGGTTAGCGTATACGCTTTGGTGCTAGAGATTGATTCCCACAGGCGCTAGATTTGGAAAAAGGGGTAGGATCTAATCTCAAATAGGACAGCCAAATTTTGTGAAAAAAATCAAAACATATATTTATATTGCGGAGACACTCGTACACCGTACACTCCATTTTGAAAATCTTTACGTTAGAGCAGCGACTTCCAACCTGAGAGGTGTGCCTCATCTGAGACGGGAGGAATTATTTCCAGGTGAGGCACTGAAATTAAAAAAAAACTGATGTATATTATTATATCTATTAAAAAATAAAAGGTTGGGGAGGCGCGGAAGATTGGAAACCGCTGCATTAGGAAGATCTATATTCTCCGCTTGTGCAACGGACATAGTAAAACAAATATGAGTACCGTTTGTATATTTTTTTCATACAATACTCTGTCTCTTGGTATTACATTATCATAATACTAAGTATGGTTATTATTTGAACTTATAACATGTTTATTCGACATATTTAGATCTTGTATTTCATTAAATTTTACATTTTTTTAGTATGTATTCAGAGAATTAATATATACAATAACTGTTTACACTTAAAGAACTTATTTTCAAAATAATAATGATAATTATTGGTATAGTCAAAATGATGTTTCTTTTTTTTAATTACAGCCTATTTAAATTTTTAGTCTTTATTAAAGCACCTCATACTATTCTATAAAATAATATATTTCAGCGATGTTTACAAATGAAATATTCATTTACTTTCTTGTGTTTATGTTTTAATTATTTAAATTATTGTTAATAAAAGGCTGAATTATGTCCTCTCATTTCCACTTTTAAAAATGTAAAGTAAAGTAACAAAATTTAAATGATTAACTTTTATAATGTGATCGCGAGAGAAGTTATTTAAATATGTTTTTACGGTCTCCGTTGAAATATTAAAAAACGCTTTTATCAAAGCGCGGTAAACGATATGCAAGCGTGTGCGTATTATAAAATGAGTTCCTTCCACAAAAATGGTGAAGCATTCTCGCAAAAACCTGAACATTACTTTTTTACGCCATCAAAAAGTAGTCAATTCCGATAGGTTTCTGTACAAATTGTGTGAGGCAACTTCCTAGATTTGGGACGGTTATTGAAAACCCAAGATGATAGCAATGCTATCACTTCTAGAGTTGCCGAAAAAAATGTTTCGGTTGAGCAGTAAAGCTATCTTATAATACCGTTTAGTCTTTATGGACTGCCCACAAAATATTACATTGCTACCAATATTCCCTAAAAAATATGTTGCCACCGTTAAATTTACAGCCGTTCTGTGCATATTTACAATGGTATAATTTTATTAGAAACAATATTTTCGGAACATTCAAACTTTTTTTATTATTTATCTAGAAATATTAATTTCCTTCGGCACTCGATGCGAATCCGTCTAGTTTTGTGATATTACATTCAACTATCTAATATGGCTGTGCTTATATTTTCCGATAATCAAATTTTAAATCAATTTACTTGTTCTACATATTTTTAACAAAGTAGTGGAGCTGAATGTTGCTAATTAGAAAAAAAGCTTTTAAGAAAGTTGCCTGAAAGACATTAGAGCAGTAGACCATAAATACAAATGGACCTTACCACCACTTAAGTATAAATCAAAATGTATGTGATAAATATGTCAAGATTAATTCATTTAACAACGGAAGCTTAGTGATTTTTGCTATAGAAGTTTTATACAAATATCTTTCCCATTTAAACGTGTACGTTATACTTCGTTTACGTTTTGGAATTTCTTAACATTCTCGACTTGAAAGTGAGCGACATATATTGTCGTTCTTCTTACTAACGTATATAAAGTTACGAAAGTATTTTATAAATCCTAAATTTTATTCTCTATGTATTCAAGTGAAACAGGTAAAGTGTCTTTGGATGCCAAAAAATAAACGAATTTTGTACGATTGCAAATTTTTCAGATCTCCCTTAATTTTTTTCTAGTAACTCAAAGGAGTTCTTTATATACCGGTCTACCCGTTACCCGTTACCTGAAATAGTATGCTATTTTGTAAAGCCAGTGTTCACCATGAACTTTTTAAGTCTTTTTATTCATCTGGCTTAAAATATATTGTGCCCTGTGCCTATATATTATAATATAATATATACATATTTTGTAATATTTTTAAGAGAAATTTAAGCAGGACTAAACCACATCGGCACATTTGCACATTCTGTGTATTTCAGACCAGTCCTGTAATAATGAGGTCAAATACTACTAGTTGTTAATTAAGTAACTTAAAAATTTTCTTGACATCTTACTGTTCCATCTCAGTATTACAATATATTAAAGTGACTTTGTCTAGAGTTTTAAGACATCTAATATTTTCGAATGTGAACATTATTTTCTCACATATATTTTTTAAATCGAATTCAACTATAATATTTTTCGTTGACCGTGAAAATACGCCATTCAAAAACATTGGACCAAAGCGATTTTAAAATATCATTTAAAATAAAACTATACGTATTAATAAAATTCTCAGTACGTATATATTTTTATGTTGTATTAAACACATTATTATAATATTTAACCTAGCGTAATCATGGAGAGTTTATAAACAAAAAAATACGAAATAGGCAAGATAAAAAATAAAACTTATATCCTGTGACATGAGTGATCTCTCCTTCGACGCATCAGGCAGCGTACGTGAATCAGGATTCATTTATTTACAAAAATCGGTATTTAAAAAAAATACATTAGCTTAAATAACTGAAAAAAAAATTCAAATCTTTTTGGTGTACTAGTAAGAAGGCAAATTTACAATCGATATAAAATTTTAGGTTGGAGACTAAAAGTGACATATTGGTAAGTGAAATATAATAAAATAATGACATTTTAGATAGCTCATTGAGATTTTTTTTTCAATATGTGTATGCTTAACAAATTTTTGTATTATAGCTGAAAGTAACATATGAGAAAACAGCAATTTATGTTTTGTAAAGTATTGCTTATTTTGATTGTTCAAAACATATGAAGTAGACCAGGGAATGGCAACTTGCGGTCTTTTAAGCCCTCATGTGCAATCTCGAGTTTTCGTTGTTTTCATTAATTTAAAAATTTAAATACATAAGTGTGTTTTTCGAATGCGGCCTTTTTGATTTTATATAAATTAATGCTGCCTTCCGACATGAAAACTTGAACTATACTATACTTGTTGAACTATACTATTATCATGATATTATTTTACAATATATTATAGTACAATACATTACGAAGTTTTGGGCGTATCACATACGTCACCACTGCTATAACTACGTCAATGACTAAGCTTGACACTATACGAAAATTCAAAATGACGCTCACACAAAAGCACTACACAAAATAGTGCCAATAAATTTTATTTATTTGTCTACGGTACTCAAACCGGAAACTTAAGACACTGAGTAATTCATAAAAAGGTCTCTTATTTATTTTTTCATGGCCGAGTTTTTGTATTGTTTTATGTACAAAATATTGGATACAATTATTCTTTGTAGGTAGTATTTCAAGATAATTTTGGTATATAATACAATAATTAGATTAGATATTGGAAATCAAGAAAGAAATATAAACGTTAGATTAAATTAATCAATTTTTGCTATTGAATCAATGACACTTATAACAATTAGTTATTAAGTTAAAACAATATATTATATTATGCTCACAAAATAATAATTGGCACGGAGGAGGTTTTTCATATCTCGTCGCTAATATAGCAGGAACGCGTATCTCGATTTGTTGGTTTACGTCACTTTATTAAGTATAATTTTTTTTTTGCAAATTCTTATATCATTGGTAGATTTATGTTTCAACAAATATTTTTACAAAACTTGTAGAAATGATAAGTTAATGCAAAACTCTGACAATAATACAAGGTATTCTAAAAAATAGCACAATACTTCACAAAATGACTTAAATTGAAAGATCGAAATACGAGTTCCTTCAATATTGTCTGGAATATGATCTATTATACAACACTGTCTTGAAATCACTACATTAATTTTTAAAACAACGTAATCATGTCACGTTTTTTTCACTAAAATACATTTACTCAACACACGTTAATATGTAAAATGTTCTCACCAGTAATAATATTTGTTTATACTTTATTTTCTTATTTTTTCTAGATTTCCATTTTTATCACCAATTCGACGAACAAATACTATTTTTTTTTTTTTTAAATAGGTATACTTTTTTGTTTTTATGTTACAAAATATACAGCACCCTGGACATATATCTGGCCAACGATGTTCCATGTAATCAGAAGTTGTTGGAAAGTTACCCTTCTGAAAACAGCAGGCGTAAATTTCCATATTAGGAAGGGAAAATATTTGGGTTTTGGTGTCCACTACATAAGTTTGTCTTCAATGTTTTTCCTGAGAGTTATTTTTAGGCCCATGAGAAATCGTGTTAACTTGTCAATAGTCTTAATCCTTTTATTTATATTAGATGCAGAAACCACTAAAAAATATTTTGTGATTTTTTCGATTGTATAATAATTGTGCGAAATTTAGATAATTTATATTTCTAACGTTAAATATTTGACAGCAATACACGTATCATTAAAAACTTATAAACGCAAATTGAATTTTAAATGTATTCATGAAATAAATCAGATATAGTAAAAACTCAAGTGGTTTCGTAAGAATAGTAATATATTTATAATACGCTATCATGAAGATTATTATTATGAAATATCATTAGGTGTAGTAAATTATTAATTTCTAATATAATTATTGTGCTATTCACAATAGTATATATATAGTATACTTGAGACACTTTTATCACACGTGCACAGATGGGACTTAATTTCAACCATATAATATTTGGTGCATTTTCATTTTCAAGTTTCAGAAAAAATGTTTTAATTTCAGACATCATAATATTTAATAATGTATAAAAAGAATTTTTAATACATACAAAAAATTGAATTAAATTAAGAGAGGCGATGCTATTTTTAATTTATTGTTACAAAAAAGCTTTGAAAATTGGATCGCTCAGAAAGACGGGAATCTTTATTTTTTCCCTCTAAATGCTCCGGTAGAGTTGTATAATTCTTGGCAAAAATTTCTCCTCGATTGAACCATTTTCGGAGAAATCTGTTGATACAACAAATTAGATTGACGGTGTCGGGAAATTCTGTTTTTATCCGTCGTCTTTCTCACATTCCTGCCTCGTTCTTTGCTAGCCTGATGGAATTTGAACCCTCATCAAACAACATTAGTCGGCGAGTGCATCAACAACTGCGTCACATTTCACGAGATAAGTGGCGCCGAAATATTATTAAGCCCTTTTGCTATGGGATCTTTTTTGCCTCGCCGTGAGAAATTTAAAGTTTTCCTCGCTTTTTATTGCCTACGGGATCAATAATCGTGACAAGTTTTTCAAAGTTCTCCGCCATCTAGGTAAACACTTTTGGAATATTTTTATAAGTTAATGAAAACGGCATTAGAAAGTTTAATATTTAAATTCCGTGAGGAAATAGGTGAAGCAAATCTTTTTCAGTATGAAAAAGGTCATAATATTACAACAATGTCAATTGTTATTCAACCTAAAATTTACGTTAAAGATAATAATATAATTACAATATAAAAATAAAATAAAAAAACCATAAATTTAAAGCTTAAAAAATATATATTACGTATATTAAAATTCATGTAAAACTAAAGCTATTATTGTTTCAATGGTGTACATATTTGATTGATATGATGATGTTATATACATGTATAGTAATTTTATTTGATACCTTGCTTAATGTAGTAATAGTTAATGTACTTTGATCAAAATCAAAATTATAGCTGTTCAGTTATAATTAGCCGATTTTCATTGTTATATTATATTAAATAAAATTTCAGATGAATTTCTATCATTTTTATCATGGATGATGACTTCCTTATCATAACGTGAAAATAAACTGATAAATCATAAATATGATTTGTAGGTCACCTATCTATATAGAATAAAATTACACATACAATTTCATCTGTTAAAACATTTACATAGAAAGCTGTATATTTATTTGCAGTATTTTTTTTTTGTAATATTTTCTTATGATTACAGTCAAGAATAGAAGTTTAAACTCAATAAAGCTACCGTAATTTTTCTGAATAAATTTCTGCAATGAAAAAGAGACTGTTAATTCAATTTCATATAAAATAAATGACGAAACGTCGGCATTGCTAAACTTTCTGCAAGTATTGTTTCCATTCGCCTAATATTTCTCGAGAGACTTTTTCTCAATAACGCAGGTCCATTATGTTCGGTCACATTGGAAGTATTTTCACGAATACCATTGTGGCGTTTATTAAGTTTAAGAAAGTTGCTCATTCCTTTGGAGAAATGCGGGTGTCCCGTCCTAGCTTTGTTTTGCTGGACTACTAGTCTACGATTGCCTTCACAAATTGTTTGGAGAGTGTTTGCTCTGAGATATAGAAGAATACTTATTGCGATATCTGATTTGTGACTTTTTCTAATTAAAAGACCTTTTCTCGTCTGGAATTTATTTCTCATTACACAATACGGAAAGCATTATTCTTGTTGAATGTTCACCAAATACTCGTACATACACGAAACTTGAATCAGAATATAATGTATTACAGTAATTAATACTAAGTCAAGACGGTTAGTTCTGTTCAAATAACACTGAAAAATCTAAACGATACATTCAAAGGAGAGATTAGTATAAGATTTCGTCGTTTTTAAGGAAATAGTCATAAACTAACATTTTTTTTCCAAAATCGGCTGTTTTATTAAAATGAACCAATAAGTATAAAACGGAAATGTTGAAATTATAATTTTTTGTAATATACGGCTAATACCAATAGAAAATAATGCAAACAATTGTTAAATTCCCTGTTTTCAGTACACAAAATGAACTTCAAACGCTATCACCTCCGCAAAGTATTTTTGCGAG
>JAGVSQ010000067.1:42463-58254 GCA_022683975.1 Rhyacophila evoluta
GTTTTTGATAGCGCAAATATCTATAATTTAACAACACCGATGACAGCAAACAAAAATGTCTCTAGTTTTGTCTCAAAAGTAATAGCAATTTTTAAATATTACCTCTTTAAGATTTTTTTTTTATAAAATATTACCTGTGGCTCAGTCTGGTTATGTAGAAAAGAAAAAACGAACATTTACATGTTTATCGATTTAGATAGAAAATGTAATACAAAAACACGTGCCTATTCAAATGCAACGTTGTGTCATCATTTCAAAGCAATCGGTGAAGAACTTTTGAAGATTTAAGATTTTGGACAAACGAACATTTAGATTGATTCGTTTCACCAGACATTTAAAATGGTCTGCAGACTAAAAAAGTGTAAATTACAGTAACTACTGACTGACTACGTCAGACTCATGTAATAATTGTTAGGAGTCCCATAGAAGTTAAAAATATAATTGTGACATACATTTTAATAAATAGTAGCAACCGTCAGTGACGGGCCACAATGTATTAAAATACTTACCGTAATTAAACAATGATGGTCGAATTATTTTATTTTTTTCATTGCAGTATATATAAAAATGTGATTATATGTTTGCTTTTTTTGCTCCCGCTGAATGAAATGTTTTCCTAAGCTGTATTAGATTATAGTGGCGCAATGGATTTAGTTTTAAAACGAATACTCATTTTGCGAAAAGCAATAAATTATGCCTGTTAAATTACTAACACAAACAAACGAACACCCACAATGCCGATTGTCCGACGAAACCTTTATCCCGACGCCCTGCCATTTCTCCTTGCCTCAAAATGTTACCCCATCTATGTTTTCAAATTGTACAATCTTCTGAAAAGCCTTCGCATTATTACTTTGCTAGAAATGAGCGGATTTTTTTTCAGATTTTTAATACAGGGAATTCAAATTTTTTTATAAAAAATCTTTATCAAAGAGAAATTGGACAAAAAACATTCACCAACAGGAAAAGAACAAAAATGCCAAATTATCAAATTCGTTTCCATACGAAAAATATAATAATATGAAGGATAGTTATATTAACAGGTTTTAAGGGTGACATTGATGATAATTGCTAGTAATTCATTGGATTGTTTGGGCTTTTGTAACTGCGTCAGTCCAAAATCACAATGTTATAAGCCCTCAACCCACTACATAACGATGGGTGGGTTGTTTAATTCATAATTATTACAATATTTTTATATAAAATAATGTTTTATGAAACCAAAATTCTGCTAAGTTTGCATTTCATAAAACAATTATTTATTTTGAGTATAATAAATATTCGGTAAAATTTGATATTCAAAATACGTAAAGATAAGCTTTTTTCAGAATCTTTATGTACTTAATAAAACGTTGTGTAGTGATTCGAGTTTGATAGTATTCAAAATGACAATACCCACAAGCAATTTATATCTAATAATTATTTTTCGAAGCTTACTAATAATTCTAGTTATCAATAGATAATAACAATTATTTATAATTGTTTCATCGGGTAGTATTTATTTAGTGTTGTATATTTTACAATGAAAATTAAGTAGCGAGTTAAAAAACGGAAACAGTATATAAAATTTATAACATGAATTGCTAGAATCGAAACAAGTGTATCTTATAATAACATAATACTGCTTGACCTGTATTGTAAAATTGTCTGGTTTCTGGAAAGCCATAACATTATTCAGTAGCAACCCTAGAGGTTGACTGTTCTCAATTCTTGTTACGCCAGGTATACCCAAATAGTATAAAATAGATAGAGCATTACAACAAATGGGTTGAAGCCGATATCGAGAAATTTAAGCTGTCAGGCGATTTGTTATAGTAAAAAGAATATAGAACTGCTTATGTTATAATCATAAAAAAGATTTTATTTATACACCAACTATATAAAATGTGATAGTCTAAAAGACTCATATCTATATTATATTCATATTTAAAAATATAGTTATAATTTTACTGAATTATTAAAAAATAATAAAAACATTCCCATTGCTCCTAAAAACAATTTTTATCACTATGTCCGCTCCGAACGTTGACGATATGGATTTCTTTAGTGTGACGATGTTCACCACAGAAATAAAGTACATGGATCTTCTTAATGTTCGAACGTATTTTACATATTTTTTACAAGACATAGTTTTCAGCCAAATGCCTAACCCATTTATCCGGTCTTGAATGTTTTAAAATCCAGCAGAAGTCTTAATTAAATTCGCATTTCTTGGATGAGAAGCGCGTACACTAACCTCACGGCTACTAGTATTGATTCTTTAAACTGAAATTCTAGTTTCAGCTTAAGAAATACAACTAAAAAGATTACACACTTGCATAAAATGTGGAAATAATATGATAAGTTCAGACCACTATCAATAAGAACCGGGCTTTCAAACAGAATAGATAAATGATAGATAAAGTTGATTACATTATCTCTATATTAATTGCATAATAATTATTCTTCTTTCCATACAAAACTAATCCAATAGTAATATTTAAGGTAATTTGGTGTATTTTAGAAATAGGGTTATTTGTTTGGGAAAATATGTGTGAACATTATATTTACCTAGTATAAAAACAATATTATTTAATTATATTATTGTTTCTGAATTATTTAAAACTGGTATACTTCCATAGTAAAATTATTGTTTTTAAATAATTCTAATATCTGCAAGTATTTATTAGTACATTAAATATTCATTTCTATACTATTTTATACCGTGTAAGTTCCTACTTGTCATAAGTTTTTATTTTTCATAAACATTAGTTTTTAATATTTCGGGAAAATACAGTCAATAGTCCTGTATCTATTCTTATCTTAAAAAATCTTTTTCCTTCTATTCTTGAAAATCGCGGAATTTGAATTCGTAACTTCCACTACCGAAGCACGCGTGATTATCAAACGGCTACCGAAGTTAATAAATAATCAGTTATTTTAAAAAAGCTTAAAAAATAATGCGAAATCTTGTGAAAGTTCAAAAAAGAATATCTTTAGACTTGTATACTGAAGAACCCACGCAAGACTTCTCTATTATATCATTAAACCTATTTGAACAGGTCTTAAAATCTTACTACTTTGCAATAACCGTTGTATTGATTACATCAAAGATAATTCCGGTCTTAAGGGAGTCGACATTTTGTTACGTGACATCGAAATTGGTCGGATGTTTGGTATCTACTTGCTGTGAAATAGGCCAAGATGTTTAAATTCGACCAAAGTTTTCTTCTTACCATCCGATTACTATTCAACATAAAATAAGGTTATAATGAAACATCAATATATATTTAAAAAATAAATTAAATAATGCGTACACTCACGGCAATGTGGAAAAATTATTATAGCAAACGATTTTTTGTTAAAAAATCTGGTAGTACTTATTTTTTAATTCCATTGATATCGTTCATTAAATTCAGATAAATAATTATAATTGAGTTGGAAATTCATTTTTACGTTTGAATTTAAATAAAAGATTTTTATGTAAAAGTGTATGTTAATTAATAGAATTTCTTTATGCATAAAGGCTATAAAATGGTGATTTACTTTTTTGGCATGAAATAGTAAATTCGTTTTTAAAATATCTGTTTCTGGGTTTTCGAAATAAAGCTTTTATTTACCAATTTGTCATTTTTGAAATAAGAATAAATTGGAAAATCATTTTCCAGACATAGAATATGTTGAATTCGTACATTTAAAAATCGACCAAAATAAATTGGTAGCGATTATTTGCTCGTATACACAGTGTATTAAATCACAAACGATGTTTTTCCGTTATACGGGGCGGACGCTCGGAAATGTGGATACATTTTATCATTTTGCACATTCGCTTAGAATAGACAGACAGTCACTCGCAACATGGCAAGATCATTCGTTTGTGTTAGCGAATGCTTATCTTGAGATAAATTGTACAATTTTTCCGCGTCTTTGGCCGGATGTTCCAGCCGGCGTTTGCCAACTCGCAACACATTTCAGGCAGATTGATGTACCACGTAAAGAAGCAGAGCGAGCCCCTGAAAAGGCTTTGCCGACGCCACTAGAAGGGCATTTGTTCGACGCTCATTACTATGTCTTATCGTTATTTATTTATATGGCCTTATACGCGGTGCAAAAAAGGAAAAACATCGCTTTGTATTTGTCTCCGTTTTGTGTCCAAAATAATGCTTTCCCGAAAAAATTATATCCCAGCCAAATTGAATGTGAAAAAACGCCTTTCATAATGCTTTTAGTCATTTCATGTAAGATGAGTCATTATTATTTCTCAAATGAAATCATATTTATCCTAAGACTTGACAAAACAAAGAAAGACTATTTTTATTGTAATAAATGAACCTGAGTAATATTCTTTGAATGTAAATAAAAAACTAAAAATGCATTAATAAAGCATTCATTCATTTAATCATTCTTAATCAAGTCATTGTTTTGAAATCAGTATTATTAAGTTCAGTATTATAATCATACAATTATTATAGATTATATAATTATTAGTTGATAATAATATTGTAGACTATTTTATTTTTTGTATAAATGCAATCTTACAGCTGACGAATTACAGTAGAATTTCGAAAGTAATTATCATAGCATAATATTATAAAAATCATGGTAAAATAATGTTATGATTGACTTAATTTAAAATTTAAAATACAGTGCTTGTATTTAATATCTATAGTTATTATAAGAAATAAACAAGTATGTTTTGACACGATTCCGTAAAAAGCGAAATGTGATGTTTTAATGGAAAAATATTGAGGAATTTGGTTACAGTAAATGAATTTTAACGCAATACAATATTGAAATTAGGTTTTAAAAACAAATTTAAAACAAATTATACGCTTTAATTCTTTCTCTTTGCGATGCAAAACCTTTGTTAGTTTTGCAACAAAATAACATTCGTTTTGCTCT
This sequence comes from Rhyacophila evoluta, assembly GCA_022683975.1. NCBI lineage: Eukaryota > Metazoa > Arthropoda > Insecta > Trichoptera > Rhyacophilidae > Rhyacophila > Rhyacophila evoluta. Next base: position 47,345 of record JAGVSQ010000067.1, read on the forward strand.
TTTGAAAAAACATGTGCACTCAAGTCTAATTAGTTTTTAATGCAAGCAAGATACAATCGGTGCGTTTAAAACCATGAGCGCTTTTTGTTCGTCTTCTTGCAGCTAGATAAATTAAAAATAATTGCCAGAGCTTAAAGCTTGCACTTTATGACGTCGCAATGTTTTATTATGTTACTGAAAATGTCGTTGTTGTAGATATCATTCTACAAAGTGACTCAAAATAATCAACGGTATATTTTATGTTATAATATTATTATTATACATAGTACTGTTCTTAAAAAGTATGTAAAAAATATTTTTACCCTGCTGCCGAAGAGTTGACGTGCGTGGAATGCGAATTCGATTCCCACATCGGTTTATTTTCAAAGGTCTGGAAGTTCATGACTATTTTCTTTTTTTTATTGGCTGGATTTTAAAAAATCCGAAAATGCCGGCCTGGATTTCCATTGGGATGAGCAATAGTCCGACAATTAAATCTCGTGCAAAAAAAAATGCCAAGAAATTTTCGAGATCCATCTGCTCCACTTTTGGTTCAAAATATTTATAATCATGCTAAGCACAAAACGACCATTAATCAATTACCTTTATTAATTTAACTTGAATTAACTTAATCGATTGACGATTTTCAGATATTATATAGAGATTTTTTTATGAAGCTATGCATGTTATATTATAAATGCAAAATCTTCTAATTATAAAACATTTCAATATTAAAGTAAAAGTGCATTACATCTCTAAGGTACGTCACAATATAATATTTCGATAAAACCAATTAGTAGATCTCAATTATTCTCTCGTCTCATATTCATAGTTCTCCTTAGAGATCCTTTTGTTTGAATACTAAGCAAATGGCCCAAAGTAATCTAAATCAAAAATATCATTAAATACCGTAATAAGGATAACAAGAAATGAAGAAAAGAAGAATGATAATGTATCTCTAAGATCTTTGATGAAAGTAAACCCGTAAGAAAATAAATACTCGTACATAAAAAAGCTATTTCCGCCAAATACCATTCCTGATTTTACAATCTTATGAAGTCAATATCGTCAATAAGTAGGAAGTATTGATTCTTTAACTGGAATATTTAATACGTCTCGCGAATACAAATTTCAATATTTAAATTTTTGGAGTATACGAATAAGTTGGAAGGAATTTGAAATAACTGCATATTATTTCAACCATTATTAACAGCTGACACCGTAGCAGGACCCTCCAAAGTAAGTTAGGAGCTTTATTGCGTGTAGCACTGTATATGTGTATAAACCAGAAACCTTGCGGGTTATTTTGCAAGGGTAATATTGTATTGAAATAAACCCTTTTTGTTAAAAATAATTCGAATGAATTACGATTAAAATACACTTTTCTGAGATTTAAACATATGGGCATACTAGGTTTTGTATATTATTATAGCATGCAAAGCCACCATTATTTGTTAATCTCAAAATTAAAGACTTTAGACAATCATCTTGATTGATTGCTTTTTTTATTTGATACGTAATTTTTATATGGCAATATTTTACACACAGACTTAGTATAGTTCAATATATAATAAAGCCTTTGGTAAGTAATTTTAGAATTGAATTTCTTTCATATTTTCTTCTGTACAACTCAAAAAAATGGTTAGCAATCAGTTGTCTACATTGTGGAACATAACCTTCTCTTGGTAGTTTTTCTTTCGTGGGTGAAAATGGCGAAAAAAAGTCATAAAGATTTTTGTATTTGGGTGATACTTTTGAAAGTTAACCAAATTTATAACGCACCAGACTTTGAAGATAAAGCACGCCGTAACACTGTTTTTTTGTTTTTCGAATGAAAATAAAATAAAATAAAAGAATATGTTCGGCCCGTATCCTAGAGCCACCTCGTTAGCGCCGAAACTTTTTCTAGTTGTTGTAGTCATAAATATGCAAGGTTCGCAAATTTTACCGAGCCGTTATCGTCTAAGCTCCCAGAAAGCGTGAAACTTACAGTGTTACCACTTGTTAAACTTTTATCTTATCTGATATTAGAATTCCCTAAGTTGGAAACCATTGTTCTCCGCAAATCCCTATAAACATAACTTTGTCTGCGTGAATAAAGTCACGAAGGTTATGCGCGAATACATAATCACTTTAAAGTGGCAATTAACGGAGTTATATTATATTTGATTTATACATACGGCTCTATGCCTAATGGTATTAAATTCACAATAAAATCTTGACATATTATTTATCTAATTCCTTCTCCCTTAAGTGTCTTTCTTGTTCTTCTTCTATTTCCTGAATTAATACCAGTGCTTTTTTCTTTTCAAGTTGCCTTTTTACAGTATTTTCAAATATTTTTTGTTTTTTGAAATGGAAAGTATTACGGTATAGCCGTTATGAGATACTCCATGTACTATAATATACGGAACTCTCGACCAGCATCTTTAATATTCTCATTTTAGCTTTTTCTCAACGTGACAAACAAATAATTTTTTTACGCCTTGTACGTTTTTATAACGTAAACATAATTGCGAAGTTGTAAATATTTAGTATCACAAATTATTTCTCCTTAATAATTATTTTGTATATGTATACATGGATTATTGCAATGAATAAATATTTTTTTTAAATATATGTGTAAAAATGTATAGCTGAGAAACAAACGGCTGCAAGTCACAAAATTGACCAAATGATTCAATGATGACAACTTGTAGTTAACAAAAATCATAAAGGCGTTGAAGGTATATAGACTCAAGTCCACTTGAGTCTTTATGCTTCTTACTCAAACGACATTTAACAAGTCCTAACATGATCGGACACTACAGTGCTGGTGTGATTATTATCAACTTAACAACATAAACTATCCGGAGCAAAGCATATCATTATTATTTTAACTCACTTAATTATTGGTCAAGCTAGTTTTAATATCATCCAGACCGGTTATTCCCAAACTTTTTTGTGTTACGGACCCCTAAATTAGATAATCATATCCATGGAACAGGATTTTTTTACAAACGAGTCAAGTCATGAATGGGAATTGCAAGTTTCGAGAAAATACAAAAATTCGGAACTTAACCGAACTCTTATAGATTTATACTTTCTTACATCCGTCCAAAATTGTGGAGAGTTTTCGTTGTATTTTGGATCTCGCACATCTTAAAATTTGTACTTCCGTACCTAGTAGGCGGCGTAAAATGTTCGTCTTAATTTCTTTGCTACAATTTCCAGTCAATTTTTTTTTATCTTGCGTGTGTAAGCTCTTCGCGGACCGCCCGGCGTTGTCCAGCTACCCTCAAACTAATTTTAAGTTCAGCGGTCGCACAGACACTTCGAGATCGGTACAGACGACTTTAGGAACCACTGATCGATACCAACAAAAATTCTAAAATTTCATTCAAACCAATTCGATGATTACGGAAATACATTCATACAGACAAAAGTGTTTAGTATTAACCTTGTTTTAGTATTTTGAAGTATTGTTTGTAATATAATGCTCAAGTAATTAATTAAAATTACTTTGTAAGCTTCAAGAAAATAATTGCAATTACTTATTAGCATTATATCTTTTATTAACGTAAAAATAAGTAAAATTGCTTAGAATAATACTATACTATTAATTAACTGTGTGTTTTTGAACAGATTCAATTAGTCTAATGACTTTAATGCGAATATAACTGATTAAATAAATCTTCTTTGACGACAATATTTTGACTGAAACGAAAGTATCATGAGCCTATTAAGATACCAGAACTATTTTCCGGTTCCAGACAAGATTTCATTAATCGATTCCCTAACCTGGTTGTATAACAATTCAAGCCCCTAAAATCGGTGTAGGTTCCAGTAACACTACAATTTTTTCCAAATATCTAAATCATAAGACTAAAGGGTAATAAATCCCTAATTTAATGATAGATAAATTGAAATTATCAATAAAATATGATATGATGAAAATATAGTTATTTTTAATTAAAATTATATTTTCATGAATTTTAATAATGAAAACATAATTGCTTTATTAAAGTTTTTAATAAGCTCTCTTTGTTACTTTTTAACTTTTAATTTGAATAATATTATATTTCACTCGTCGATATTTTTTAAAGTAAAATGTTAAATAATATGTGAGATACTTTCAAATACCGAAGGACTCAAGTCTGTTATAGTCAAATACCGTTTTATAAAATATTATTATATTTTTCTAACTGTAAAGAGTATAAACTTTCATTTGTTATGCTTGTTTCCGATTTCTATTATGTTCATTATATTTTAAACAATATTTCACCGATCTGTATAAATATTTATGAGAATTATAAGAGTTTAAAAAATAAAAATAAACCTTTTTCGCCACTTCTGAACATTTTGCTTTCTGTAGTTGCATCGTTCATTGTAAAAGACTATTCAATAAAATTAGAATATTCATGATTATGACTCCTACGCTGTGAGTTAAAAATAAAGGCCCTAGAAATATATTGATAATTACTCAACTATTGGTTATCAGGTTATTATTTCATACTGATTTTTATAAAAAAAATTAATGATATTTTAAATTGATGACACGAAGAGTTCTAATGAACATTTTTTGTTTAAATAATAGTAATAATAAAAAAGAATAGTGAAACTTTATATAATATTATAATTATAAATATTTCAAGATATTCGTAGTAAAATTCACAGTAAGTATATTTCCGATGATCGATCAAAGAACACCCACTAGTCAAAATTGGAAAAATATTATAAATCAGGTTTCATAGTTCGTAAGTTGTCAAGGTCTCATAATGCTCGTACTTGACAATTTGCCAAAACTTCAAAGTATTTTCGAATTTCAATCGTATATGGGAGAACAACTTCCCGTTTTATTAGAAAATCAAAACTTTTGATCGGTCGTATCCACTTTATATGACTAATATACTTTCCTGCAGGTTATAATTCTTGGAATAATTTCGTGTAAGATTTTTGTGAAAAGAAAATTTTTGAATACCAAGTAGAGTTATTGCAATATTGACTTATTTATATAATATGAATTAAGTTTCTTTTTATGTTCCGTGTAGCCTAAGGGCTAGTTTTCCCGTGCCTCATATCTGTAAAATGTTGATTCGATTCCCACATCTGCTGGATTTTCAAAAAACCGAAAATACAGGACTGGAATTGTCAGATAAAAAAAAAAACATAAAAATAATTGTTGTGAAAAATAATCTGTTAAGACATGTCTTCACATTGCTGAGATTCATTTAATCTAGTTTCAGAGTCATGACCGAACTGTACCGGTGGCGAAATTTTGCACCGTACAAGAGTGTCTGGATATGATAAGATGAGAAAAAAATATTATAACTATGATTCTTTTTCTTCCATGTCCGCTTCCTAAGTGGAGCATATGGACACCACGTGCCAGAATCCTTATGACCCCCCCCCCCCAGTATTCTTGCGTCCTCCCAGCTCATACCTACGTCCCGTAGCTCCGCCAAATACATTATATAGTTCCTTCCGGAACACCAATGACCGGTGAGCTTAAAGAATAGGTAGGTCAGATTCAGATTCTCTTGACGCATCCACAATATGTGGCCAAGTCAGCAGGCCCAGCGTCGCAATGTCACTTTAGCAGTTATTAGTGGACAGAATATAAATACTTTTTAGAACTCAATGGATTTTTTTTAACACTTTTACAGATAAAATTTGATATATTTTCTTTTAAATTTTTTTTACATTATATTATTTATATCGCGAATGCGAAATTCAATTAAAAAAGTATATTTCAAGAAATCTTTGGGGAGCGCTATTTTTTTTGTACAATGGCGCTTCTTACCCATGGCGCGGCCCTGTTAATAGTAGACATCTTCACACTATAGATCCATGTGCTCCATTTTCGGGGATAACATGCTAAAAAAATATTTCTATAAACTTTATAATTTTGTTGATATTTGTTATTTCTATTAATAATCTGCATTTATCTCTGATTTTAACAACGTGCGACTGGCGATCAAAATGACTATTGAACACTAATTTAAATTATTTAAACTTATTAAAAATATATATGCATACTTTCACAGTCCCACTGATCTGCACATTAAGCACATACAATATTATTTACAGTTAGCTCAAAAGCTAAATTTTAAATTTACGATAAATGTTAATATTGCAAAATATAATACAAATAATTTATATTCTGTTTTTAATTTAGTCTTAATATTTTTATTTTATTAAAATGGTTTATAGTTCAGTTAACATGGAATAACATTAATCTTCCATAAATCTGGTGTGACGACAGATCAAAGTAAATGGTTCAAATTGATGAGATTTCATCACCATTTAATTTCGTTTCAATTAATCAAATCACCGTAAGGGCGAGGCATTTCACCAGTGAGAATTGACATATTTGCTAATCCTTCAAGCCAATATCGCTTTGTAGCAAAATTACCATGGGTTACCAAACATGGTTTATCTAGCATGAGTATACAGGTTGTTCAATGTCTTATTATATAATCTAACGTTTGGTGAGATGAAATATTTCACGTAACTTTCCATTGTCCTGTATGAATATTAAAAAGAGTATGTGGAGGCATTGAAATTGAGCTCACATGAGGAAATATTTTGTATTAAGGCTCTGAAAGTCTTTAATATCAGGCTATAATCCTCTGAAAAGATTTCCACCGGGGAAGCCATACCTAGCTATAGAAAACAGTTGAGATTTTGTTACACTTTCAGAATATTAAACACAGAATAAAAGACTTGACTGAGCCCACCTCGTTTAATATCATTAAAAAACTATAACCATACAATAAATTATTACTGGAGATGATATGAATACAAAATACTTTGCCATTTTGCCGTATTTATAACTCTAAAATTAATATTCAATTTCTTATTCTACCGGATTTCCATATCTTTTCGAATGTATAATGTAGCATAACAATCGTGAAGTACCATGAAAAGAAGTACCAAGTGTCACTAAAAAATCTTATTATGATTTTGGTTAAAGTACATCAAAGTGAAATGAGAATATTATAATGAATTATTCACAGAATCCCGTTCATATAACGACTATAATTCTTTTAAATGTTTTATTTGCAATCTAGTTTCACAGCCATACTAATATTGCAATTCTGCCTGGTAATAAATAGTATTTATCAATGTCATTTATAATTTGTCTTCGATCAGTTCCTATTCATAAGAGATATTGCCCTCACTTAGTTATTTATTATATTAAACCTCCCATAAAGTATATCGTATGATATATTGTATTATATGAATCACTTTTATTTATAGTACTACAGGGTAATAATTTTACATGATATCATTTTGTAATAAAAAAAATCGGTTTTTACATTACGCTAGATTAACTCGCTTATTCGGTTCGAGGCAATTTGGTATTGGAGAGGCATATTTTTAATATAAAACTGTAGTGGAACTACTTATGAGTTTTCTCTGTTACAAATTTACGAGGATCGCTTTTTTATCACGATGAACATAAATCCGCTTTTCACACTTTCCATGAAGAAAAGTTATTACCAAGTGACTCGATAATCTCGTCAGAGCGTGCCTTATATTCTCGTGCCCCTGTTATGATAGATTGTCTCACAAATTCAAAGTGAATCTATCGTGTAGTAAATTATAATTTATTGTTTCCATTTTTGTTAATCCCATTTTTTATTGTAATAGAAAAACCTATCTGATGCTCACCAACTGTTTTGTATATTACCATTAAGATATTCCCTAGATATGTCCTATTAATTGACCTAAACATTTATTTTGTTTATATCGCTTATTAAGCATAAAATAATATTTTAAATTTGAAAATGTTAAACTATATAAAAACAATTGAGTGTATAAATTCTTTACTAGAATATCACTAACGCCATCTGTTAGTAGTAAGAACATTTATAATGAAAAAAATATGGTTTGTGTCTGTGCTGTTTGTATAAAATTAAAGCGGCAATGATGGTTCAAAGCTTTTACGCTAAGAAGCTTGTTTGAAACTTTCAATCAATTTATATAGGGGACACTGTACAGTAAAACGTATGTAAGCGAAATTGAATAGAAAAATGCGAAACAATTAATAATTTATCAATTAATAATACATGATCATGAACAATCCGAATGTTTTTAAAATTTTAGAAAAGATAGAAAATATGCTCTTTGATATGTAATTTGATAGTATTGGTTATTTGAATTATTTATAATTGTTTTTCACATACGGATATAATTTGTATATATATGTATCTGAGATTATTTTATATTTTGAGTATAAAATATATTTCCATGATAAAAAAACGTTTTGGCTTTTTACGCGAATAGAAATATACGTTTTATTAAATCCAATTTAGTTTGTTACACAAAAAAAAATGTAAGAAATTTGTACTAAAATTCTTGTATTTGTAACATAAATCACAACTAGTTCTTTTTATTGGCATCATGCGTGATTTAATGGCATCAGTTGTTTTCGAGTCGACTCCTTCTGTACATATTTTTTTAAGTACACGCTTGGGAGCGTTTTTCGTTCAAACAATTTCTTTTATTGCCTACGTATTATAAATGGCAATAAAAGGAATATATACACCAATATGCGATCTTGAATATAAAAATTGATTGCGAACATTTTTTCTATTTATGCTATCTAAAATCAATATTAAAAATAAAATAGATTAACCAAACTGATACGCCATATTATACAACAGCAAAATAAATATAATTATAAGTTCTATAATTTATTGTTATCTCAATATTTTATATGTATCGAAAGGTTTTATGGTTCAACTGTTACTTTCTTTAATTTATATACATTTAGAGCTAAGCTCTCAAGGATCGTGTGCTTATCAATACAATTATTTGGATGATAAAATGAATATTATAATGCTAATATATAAAAAAAAAACAAAATAACCGAAAGGTCTAGCTTAAAAATGAATCGAAATTTAAAGATGATTATTCATTGTATTTATAGTATTATTCTTATAATATAAAACTGTTTTAACGAAAATTGACAGAAAAATAAAATAATTTAATTATACGAATTTATTATAAGGGAATATTTGAAAAAAAGAAATTTATTATCAGATTATTTAATTAATAGTATAATTTAATTGATGATTTTTTTTCCGTATAAATACTTTTTATTTCCATATAAAATTACTTAAACGACTAGTTTGAGTAATATTACCTATTATATACTCAAGTTGGTATTTGTTTAAATCTATTACATCAACAGGGTGTTTAAAAGCTTATTTTCTTTTTGGGAAGCTTATTTATGTAAATAGCGTAGTGTAAATTTCTGTACTTTTTAATTTATGAACATTTCACGGCTAAAATGAACACGTAAATCCATTTAAAAATACCACTAAGAGAAAACACAACCCTTCAACAACCACACATCTAATGTAAAAAATAAATATATTTTATGACTATTTTCAAATTAGAAAATAAATTTATACAAACTATTAATTTACACTATATCGCATAGTTCACATTACAAATTACAACGACACGCGATCTCTGATATTAGGTGCTGCGTAGACTGTGGTTTCACAATCATCTTTGATACGGTAATAATATGACTTCCTTTATGAATAAATTATTGTAAATTTTGTAGTCATAAATGAAAGCAAACATTTCTAGACAACTAAGAGAATTTCCAAATTTTGTTAATAATATAATATAAATTTGATATTATTCTCAACAGGTTACTATAAAACTTTAATTATATCACATAACAATTTTGTACGGAAGATTTCGTTTCGAAGTATTTACTCATATTCTCTAAATAATGAAAGTTAATGATATCGATTAAATTTAGCCATTTAAAAATATATTCGTCACCATAAAGCTTATAAATTGTATATTTTTTTATATATTTTTCGCCAAATATCATCAGTTAAAATTACTTATTGTTTCGGTTGAAAATTACCCATAATTAATTATCTTATATTTAAGAATATATATTATTTTAAAAAATCAAATATTAGAATAACATACAATTTTCAATGTAATTTCAATCTGTGGGGAAAATTATATATCGTTATACATTATGTAAGTAAAGAGTTCCGATAGATCGCAGCTTGATTGAATATTTTTGGAAATTATTCTTCCATTCAATTGAAAATACGGTATGAAAAATCGATGATATTTTATAATATTCTTTTCTGCTTCCGGTTATCACGAAATCACTTTTCATTGAATCCGGTCCCTTTTCATTTCCTTTTTGTTCCCTCGATTTATTTCCATTCAAAAACAACAAGCCAATGATTGATCACAGTAATTTATACTTCGGCAGTCTTTGAGATTTCACCTCGTTACATTATCTTTATCCTGGCAACGTAGGATATATAAACAACCGGCACGGCTGACTACTTTTACCAATTTCCCGCTGTATGCACTCGATTTCGTCGAGACAAAAATGCTAGCATCAGAAAAAATCAAAAAGGGTTGGAAAGCATGCGAGGCTCGAATAAAAATAAAACGCCTGAAGACTTTTCGAATATTTTACGGTATATTGAGCTAAGAAATCGCGCGCGGAAGGGTGACCACGATTATATAACGATTTCTATATACTATCCTTTTGTAGTGCTAGTTAAACACGGTATCACTGAAAGGTCGTTTTACCACTTCAGTAACTCTGGTTTTACTTTGCGAATGGAAGAGCAAACCTTCGGGATAGAGTAGCAGATTGCAGCACTTCTCGAGGACTTTGATAACAACTTACCGCTATCAAATAAATAATGAATCTCCAAATCCGGAATTATTATTGATATAAGAAATATGAACGGAAAAACATAGAGAGCGATTATTTGCCGTCGCTTATTTGATACCATATTTAATACTTGTTTTCACTGTGAAAAACAAATAGACGGACTGAAAAGTTGTGTGTTTTATGATTATTAATTCATAAATCGTTTTTATACTGACTCATTATAAGTGTTATGTATTTCAAAACTGACTTCAATTTCAGTTATTACAACTCC
>JAGVSQ010000068.1:0-58226 GCA_022683975.1 Rhyacophila evoluta
CTAACAGTGATCTCACATATGGAAGTTTACCAGTTTTAAATAATTCAGAATAGAAAATGTCTACTTAAAAAAGTCACTTCGGAAGTTTGCAAAAACAAACAATTTAGTCAGACTTTACGGTCTCGTAGCAGTTGTATGTAAACATATGTGTAGTGTAATTTGTAATTTTTCTAATTTTCGTTAGTTATTAATCATTAGATAAACAGTTTCAACTCATTGTGTCAGGTGTGGCTTACAAATGATCCACATCATTCTACTAAACATTAATTCTCCCCGTTTAAAAAAGTCTCCCGTTGCGTAGTTGGTAGCGTGCGCGCCTACCAATCCGGGGAATGCTGGTTCGATTCCCCATCTGTCGGATTTGAAAAATCTGAAAATGCAAGACTTGGAGGCCTGCTTGTTGGGTTGAGCATTTGTCTGACAAACAATTCTCGTGAAAAATAACCTGTCAAGACGTTTTCACATTGCGGAGATCCACATACTCCTCTTTCAGGGTGGATATCGTCACACTGTGTTGATTTATATACTCCACGTTAGGTGCGAACATGTTATAAAAAATATTAATTGTGGAAAATCGGAGAATTCAGAACTGAATGTCTGAACTAATTTATGACGTATATTTGTCGCGAAACATAATCTGTCAAATGTAATCAATAGAAAATATGTATTTTTTAAATATAGTGTATATTGGATTTTAAACAGTCGTTTTATATTGTCTATATTATTGATTATATCCGTTACACGTATTAATATCAATATAATATATGAAGGTATCAGGGTGTATGAGTTACTAGGAGATATTACCAAAATTATCAGAATAAAAGATTTTGCGATGGTGGCCTTGATCAAAATGTCCCTGGAGTAGAGAAACATTAGCTGTGGGACGGATACCCAATATAATATTCATATTATAGTGGAAATATTTAAGTAAATGGCGCGGAATAGACCTCAGGCGAAACATTGTTAGTGGTTTTCTTTAACATTGAATGAATAATATCACCCTTGTCCCTTATTGTTTGTGCAAAATAAGGGATAGACACGAGTTTGGCTCGAATTTAATATTAACTCAAGGCTCGGATTCAAGGTGGGCCAGTAACGGCTCGTGAACTTTTCGTTACATACAAAACAACCACTTCATGAAGAGGACCGCTTCGTGAAAATTCCATTTTCTGTACCGCATTTCCCACACAATATGAAAATTAACGTTTCTCCCTATATTCATATGGTAGGTAGCATAGTGTAATATATAAACGAATCTTCTTGCATTTTTTTGATATTCATGGTTGATTAATAATATATAATTATATATAAATAAATATAGTTCTCGCTTTCCCTAATCTATTTTGTCACATTAATATACTAACTAGTTGTGTAATATTTTTTAATAATATGTAATATTTTAATATTTAAGTTATTTGCCAATCTTGGATAGATCTTTTGTGTCACAATATCATTTTACGATAGCATCATTTTCTGTTTGTTAATGTAAAAACATTTTTTTGTACCATGTTCGCTCCCAAAGTGGAACATATGGATTTACGCAGTGTGAAGACATCCATTTCGAGCGGAGTATATGGATCTCCGCAATGTGAAGACGACTTGACAGATTAGTTCTCACGAGAATCGTTTGTCAGACAATTGTTCAACCCAATGCGCATCCAGTTCTGCATATTTAGATTTTTAAAATCATATAGATGGAGAATTGAACCCATCGTTCCCCCCCAGATTGCAAGACGCGCACGCTGCCAACTACGCTAACCGGGGAAAAAATTTACAATATATTGAAATTCTGACGTAATGTTATTTTACACTAATAACATATTTTACAACGATTGGTTACCAGCCACAAATTAAATCATTTGGGTCCTCTGTCCTGGAACTAACCACGCTCATATATTTGAAACTGATATATTAGAAAATAGCCGATAATCACTGTCATGTGTATAATATACAAAATATCGAACTACAAATTAATAGTAGGTATTCATTTGATATGGTTTATGTCGACGTAGATATTTTACATTTTTGGATTCAAATGATAAAAGATTATTTATTATATAACTATAATTTACATGTTAAAACTGCGTCATAAAGCATGTGAATTTATCTTTATGTACTTTAAAATAAACGTCTGTCACAAAACTACTCTCGAACGGTGAACAGTAGCAATGTGACAGTTGTATATGTTATTGTAACTCTCATATCTAGAACCACTGTGCTATTTCAACTATCAGTTTATTCAAATTTTTCGGAAACAGGACAATTCGTCAATTCTTTTTTAGTATTTCCTTCACATTGGTGACAGCCGATGATCAACAGGAGATTAAACATATTGTACAACATATAACCATATACAAACGAATAATTCAGATTTATCCCGAACAAAACTGGATTATAAAGCTATTGTAGTATATTATAAAATTATTCTGAATATATATTGTAGTCTCGACAACGATGTCACAACTGAAAATATCATAAATGAATCTAAATAATCTCTAGAATTATAATGTAAGGGAGAAAATACTGTCAACAGATCATGCAAAATAAGCTTCCTACATTAACTGCGAAAGGTTTCATTTCTGAGTTTCGGCGGAGCTTCATTCCTATTGAATGTGCATTCGGAATTTAATGTTGCTTTGAGTATACATTCCACAGAGAAAACTGAGAAATTCTGCGCTATGTTATAAAGCGCTAGCAAGTAATAAGAGATAGACGACTTTGCCAAAGGAATTTTTACTGGTTGCCAGTTCTGTACAATGTTAAAATATTACATTCTTCATATCATCTCAATATGAAAATGGCTATAGCTATTCTCATAAACAATTCTACCTAATTACATATCATACAGCTTTTTAAATATAACTTCCGTGGAGTATTAAAAAAAATACGGGTCTCTTTTTATTATGATTAAATCAGAATGAAGTCTGTGTCTTCCAACTTTATTACGTAATAACATTATTATTAAATAGATTTCATAAATTAAATATTCAATTATAAATTTATCTTGGTATTGGCCAGAGCATATTATTTAAAACTTATTAAATATACTTTATATATGTATTATAGTTATATATTGTAAGTATTTATATGTTTTTCGCTATGTCAAGTTAATGGCATCGGATCATACAAATCTCTCAGATTATTTTTGATTGTTGTAAACGTATTGCTGATCGATTGTTTAAAGCGATGAAAGCCGTGATTTGAATTGAAATAAACATGAAAAACATGTCCAATTTATGCAAGTACGAGATACGTGTATTCGCTTACTAACTTGTTACCGAGGCGACTGTACAAATATCAGTATTTTTCTTCGATTTATGAAAAGAAAATTTGAAACTGTTATTTGATTATTTCTAAACTTCCATGTCGATCTTTAGCGGTAACACTTGTTGTACCCCTTTCGACATCTCAAAGTTGTATGCATACGAATGTTGTTGAGAATGATGAAAAAATATATGTAAAGCTAAATCCAATAAATATTGATGGACCTATTCGAAATATCATTTACTAACATATAACAACAGTGAAATAAAACAACAATTCTGATGATTTTAATAATCATACTAGGGATAATCCCACTTCGCTTTTACCAAATAATATATTTGATTTAATACTTCTAATCAAGACATTTAGGTTAGAGCACCGAGAAAATCACGTATAGTAATAATCAATATATCAAATCTCTTTTGAAATTAGTCAATCTGTAAATTTAAAAATCAATTTTTATTACAAACTGTTCGTCAATTGGAAGGGTAGGTTTCAAAAGTGAACTTATTCAACTGTGTCATCATTTAGAGAAGATTTTGATAGTTTTTGTATAGAAAATGAAAAAATTTAAAACAAATATAAACATGTTATATGTTTTGTTTTTATATACAAAAATACCTGTTCAAAATGTTTAACTTAAAATTTTTGGAAATATGCTCCATAATTGAAATAGGAAATATACCATTATGATATTAATTATTTAAATGAATAATAGCCGACAAGAAGTATGTATCGTAAATAATTAAATATGATTGTATATATCCATCCCACTCAATATTTTTCCCGTCAAATCCGTTGAACATGACACTATATGTAATATATTTTTTACTACATGTAATGTGTGTACTTGTTGTTTTGAAGATACGTTTTATTAATTATGTATGTCTATTGTTTTCTTTACTGATATTTAACATGCATAGAGCACGAATATGCATAGATACGAAATCAGGATTGCGAATAATGTTATATATTAAGCCACGTAATAATATTCTAGTGTGTTTTGGATATGGTATCCATTTAGTTCCATAATCGAAATTACTTATTACATACCATTAGGGTAAGTTAGTAAGCTTATCGTAGGAAGTTAGAAATATATATGATATATCATTAATATACGTATCTATTTCCAATGCAGGTCAGTCTTTGCTATTATTTACTTTGCCAAGTCTGCTAAATACGAAATCTTATTGCATACGATCAGACGTTGCATATTAATATATTGATTTTTAGATATTTGTTAATAAGAAATCGCTTTAGAAGTTCATGTCTACATGAAAGTTTGGTAAGTGCTGGTAACTATTAGTCGTATGTACGCAACCTGAAAAAAACGTTTCTTAAATTACACTCTTCTGTTTTTTTTCTCCGTTCAGAAGATAGCTATCGTCAAACTGATTTTTGCAAACGATAGGCCTTGTAGAAATTAGTGGATCCATCAAAAAAGTCATTTTGGCCAAAAATGCACTTAATGAGTTTTACATTTAAAGGGGCGATATATTCAAGACTATTCATGCGAGAATTGTTTTGAGTTTAAAGTTAAATTTACATTAAACATTTGTCAAATGATAATATTCATTAATAAATATGCATGAATTATAAAATACGCCCTCGTTAATCATCAAAATATTAATTATGTTATAAATTTTCTTCAAGTTAATTATTAAAAATAATTTTGAGAAACATGCTCTAGTGATATTGCGAACGTACGTCATAATAAATTAATTTCTATGGGAAACGGGTGAAATTTTCCGGGAAAATCCCTGCCCAGCGGGGGCTCGCGGTCTGCGGCGCTCCAAGGGCGGTGCAGACCCCCCGGCCGGTACTTGCCCCCCTCCGCGCCCCTCATCGCTCACTATTCTATACTTAGCGTCTTATTCCCGTCTTCTGTTTATGTCTAAACTTAACATTAAAAAAATCTTTGGGCACCCGTTACTCCGCTAGAATTAGACGGTCAAAAATACTCGAAAAAGCAACTCCGACGTTCGCTGCTGAGAGGCGGTCTGGCTCAGTACTGAATCGACGTTGCTTTTACTTGGACTGGTGGCTTCAAGACTGAAATAAAAGTATTATTTCTGGCTTGACTATCAAATCCGGGATTCGCCTTCCGTTAGATGAACCGAGTGTAATGGGGGCACTGACTTATCGAATTCCCGCGTCAGTATTCGAAGCCTTAACTTTTAAGCCCCCAAAGAAAGCCATTACAATGGCAGTTACAGAACGCAGTCAGTGGATGTTGTGTATTCAAAAACTCGACCAAACGTCAAAAGATGCTGTGGGGTGCGGTTGACACCGTAAACAACCATCAATACATTTTTTTACATCTGTTATGTGTCTTCGATAATTACTGGTTTATAAAATGATGACGTGGTTTAAAATAAACAGTGAATTTGTACTAAATATAATCATTCTATTATTGACTGATTACTGTCATAATGGTAGTGCTCGAAATGCTCGCTTGGTGTGCTAGTGTGTTGTTTGAAAATGGCGGATATCAACTGAAAAAATCATGTTATCAATGTGTTCGATAAATGTGTTGGAATTCTGTGATTTTTATTTTGAAGTAATCTTCCGCAGTGTGTTAATATTTAAGTTAGTACATGTTTTCTATTACGTGCAAAACTGTTGCGATTTTGTGATTTAAATATCTTATACCATGACGTCTTCGTCAAGCTGTCAATTTAGTTGTGCTGTGACGTTAGCTGCACTAGAGCACGTGGGAGGAGAGTTTAAAAAATAACGTTCTTCTATTCAATGCTTCTCTCCGTTCAAAGATGGCGATGTGAGTATAAATATAATTTATGGTTTTAACATTTTTCAGGTGAGTAATGGAAAATTACCAACCCTAATATCCGTATTTGAAAGATTGTGCACGGTCCACTCATATGAAATAATATTATAAAATCTATTATCATTTATGGGGCTACCTACATCTAAAAATGAAATAGTGTCATTTATTTCTCAAAGATGCCATAATAATGTTTAAAAACATTTATTATATTACTTTTCTCAATTAAAATTAAACGCAAGTGAATATTTAATGGGGTAATTTAAAATCAAATATCACTGTAATATTATTATGAGAATATATTAGCCAGATTTTACTAATATTGTTTTTATGATTATAGAACTATCAGTTTATAACTTTATCAATCGTTGATAAAATAAACTTGTGGATACATATCCACGTCATTGATCACCAGTCTTAAATATTGTTATCATCTTCGACGAACCTGTTATGTTCCTTGCAAACAATCTGGCCATACACGACTTTTGATAACACATTTCTTGGTTTATATAACGCATGGTTATGATGTCGCCGCCGAGTAATGGCCTTTTCACAATTGATTGCTAAAAATAATTAAACTTATCGTAAATTGTGCTAACGACAATATTCTTAACCTTTTTTTTGCGAAGTTCAAATGTTGAATAGACACAACTTTTTATAGCCTGTCAGTAATTTTTACGGTATTTAAATAATATTGAAAACTCCATTTTCTTTGTCGAAGCTTTTTTGTTGGCTCTGAGTTTAAATATCCACTCAAATTATTAACACCCCAATCGCCGCATAAGAATTTTAACGATCTCTTTTGTGGCAAACACACAATGCTAAATGTCATAAAGTTAAGTTAATATATATATGCGCACGGTCAAGGTATCTACTACAAACGAATTATAAGTTTTTTTGTGACGATTAGTGGAAAGAAATATTCCTACTTAGTTTTGTCATTATATTAACTTAGAATTGACATCGTCAATTTTATGTATGAGGACAATGCAGTTACCGTAGTGATTGTTGATGTCCATTAGCCATTTGCTGTAACTCAGTATACAGAAATAGGGTTGAAATAATTGTAGGTAGTGTAGTTATTAATATTTTTATTCCACCTGTAAGACTCCATGATAAAGTGTAATTTTTAAATTGAATGATGTTTATGGTTTTTTATGGTTATGTTTTTGAACATAATTACTAAGTAACACTACTATAAATACAGAGACGAGAAGGAATTTATGAATTAAATTGTAAAATCTGACTCGTTTAAAAAAAAATCGGTTGGCTTGAAGGTTAGGCAGGTCAGGTTAAGATTCTTGAAGCATCCGCAATATGTGGCTAGGTTCAGCGTTGTAGCTTCACTTTGTCAATGATTAGTGATTAGTCTTATTTAATCATTACGATTAAAGTCAAATTACCGTATACTGAGAAATTAATGTACAGTAAGGAGTGTTTATAATAATAAAAGACTAAAAATGAAGTGTAAAAAATAACCATTTTCCGACGTTTAAACGTATTGTTGAAGTTATGTTTTCGGAAATTATTTAATTTTAAAAACATAAATGAAAAGCACAGATTCGGAATTAAATTTCAAAATCTGACACGATTCAAAAGATTACACCTTTTCGTCGAACCGAAACTTTGACGCGTGGCCTCGTTCGTGTAATCATTATTAAATCCATTATTGGGACCTGCCCTCATTGGATAAAGCACAGACAGCTAATTTGTTTAAACCGTGCACATAAATATAATAATAAGATTTGGATGTTATATTTTTGGTGATACAGAACATAGCAAAGATATAAAATGTTCATCCAAAGTTCATTTAATAATTTATGGCTCATTATTTTAGTTGAAAAAAGGAATATTGGTACTGAATACTCGAAGGCAGTGCAGCGCCGTGCTGATGTCCAGATTGTGCACCGTACAAGGGCGTCTGAATGTGTTGGGTGCGTTTTATAAGAAATAGTTTCGTGCATTTTTCGTATTTTATACGTGAAATGATAGTTGTCTAATTGAACCGACCATATTATAAAAATAAGATAATTATATACGCCGCTGAGAAAAGGATCAAAAAGTTTTTGCATGTTATAAGTCAGTAACATTTATAAATAGATAGTTCAAAAAACTTTTTCAAGAAGAGCGCCTTCCACCCACGGCGCGGCACTGCTCGAAGGACACTGTTATCGTGTAACATAATATAATTGATTTTAATTTGTATTGTTGAAACAATATGTGTCTTGCTAACATACATTTTGTTTTCAATATGATGCAAAAAGTTTTTTAGAAGTAGATGACAGTGTATCCACAAATCATGGACGAGGAAGAATATAGAAAGGGTGTTTTATTTAGCGATAGGTAATTGATATCTTATTATGACTATGCATTGTATCATAAACTATGCCAATAATGATTGCAGCCTCTTTAAAATTGAAAAATACTTTGCAAGCAATTGAAAGTAGTCGATTTGATGCATATTTTCAAAAATATCTTTTCACTGACTGTTCCTTTTAACAAAACAAAAGACCATCTGTTCTAATTAAAAAAAGTTCATTATTTTTCCTCGCCTTTGAATACCATTGAAATATCAATTTCACATTGTAGTCTTTGACGTCAATTCGCTCAATCTTTTGATCAATTGAGCGTCGCGTAATCCGTCTCGGGCTATTCATCCTTGCACTGAGGCAAATTGAAATCAGGATTAATTTACTTGTTATAATTTTTCTTCAATGTTTTCATGTCGCTCGTCTTATAAAAACTTATAAAGACCTGCTTAGAAAGTCAAATTATTACAAACGAAAAAATGTTCAACTTGTTCTATTTAGAATTACAATAAACTTAGAAATTTTCTGAGAATATTTTATATCATTACTAAATATTGCGTTTATCTAACTAATTTATAATTTAAATTGAAAAGAATTTTTAATATACGTTCGGGGTGGTATGTTAAAATGATAAACTATAACATTCACGAATATTTTTCTTCTTTTGGCATGTCCCATGTGGAGCACATGGTCACCACATTGCGTTTATAGAATATTTTTTGACTCGCTAATCCCCTTACATCTTAAATTCTATTAAATATATTAAGGAGTAATGTATAACATGCACACATTGACATATTTGATGCACATATTTGATTGTACACATTATATTTGACGTTAATAAATATTTCTTATTGAACATTAATTTAAAGCATCAAACAAATTGAACAAATATAAGGCAAATTATTGTCGTTAAACAATTGATAGCACTATTTTTTGATACACGTATGTATTCCCTTTTATTTACTATATCCGTTCATAAAGTGGTATCATACAGATTTTCACATCGTAAAGACGTATCTCAAACTTATTTTTTTTACGAGAATTAATTATCAGCTAATCGTTCAACCCATTACGCACCCAGTCCTCCGTCCACTGTAGGCACTAGGGGAGATTTAATAATGATTTTGATGTATGTGCAATATCCAAGTTTATGTAATATCAACATTTTTTTGTGTGTATTGAAAAAGTACATTACTTACAAAAAAGGATATAAAATAGCGTGACCACAAGTGTTTGTAGTAGTTTTAATTTAATTATTAATATGGCGTGTCGTGTGAAGCATTTTAGTACGTAAGTATTATGTTTAGAGGAAAAGTGTACCGCACCCACGCAATTAA
Source organism: Rhyacophila evoluta (assembly GCA_022683975.1). NCBI lineage: Eukaryota > Metazoa > Arthropoda > Insecta > Trichoptera > Rhyacophilidae > Rhyacophila > Rhyacophila evoluta. Next base: position 9,699 of record JAGVSQ010000068.1, read on the forward strand.
CTGCACTATACGCCATATCATGCAGTGCATAGTCTATTTCATTATTAACCTTTTAAAACCGAGTAAAATTTGCATGAATTTAAAATAAATCTTATTACCATATTATACTCAGAATAAGACATTTACTCGGATATATTGGATTCTATTTTACAATGTTCGATGAAAACCTTGCACACTGTGAATATACACGAAGATTTACATGCTTCTATTTCGGGTTGAACATAGTAAATCAATTCATATACACTAATTAAATTTAAAATTGTCGATGATGAGACGTAATAGTTTTCAACCAAACTTGTTACCCCGGTGAATAAATTTATTGTATCTGTTATAGCGCCATCTATTTTTCATATTTTGTTGAGGTTTTGTAGATAAAGTTCATAGTTTATCTTACGTCCTTTTCCGATTAAAAACTATTTTTATTTGAAAAATTGACGGTCTTGCGTTGAACGACTAAATATTGTACGAGATAATAATTATATTTATTTATAATTTGACAGAATATTTAGTTTTATTACTACCTATTTTGGTTGTTACTATATTATAAATACCACTAAGGTATCACCACTGATAACCGTGATTGTAAACAGTTCTGAAATAGACTTTTACTATGCTAATGGTTGTTTTGTCACGACTTAATTTTCATATGTATTTATTTAATTGGTACGTTGTCGAATAATTGAATTCATTCAAAATTACTTATGAACACCATATGCACTAAGCAATGTAAGGGCTGGAAAAAAACTGTGGTAAACTGTCAAGTAAATATTAATTCAATTACAGTACTATGTATTGGTAAACAATTCATGTTTAGTATAGAAAACAACCGTAAATACTGTTTAGTTAATTATGTATTTTAAAATTAGTGGTGATTGATATTTCATTGACCATGTTATTAGTTATTAATAATATACTACAACGGTGTTCTAGAAAGAATACTTTCAATCGAATATTTACAATTCAATATAATTTTACAACAATTGTAAAAAAGGTGCTTATGACAAATACTTATAAAATAGTTTTCTCGGTTATGGCATTATTAACAAGACTAGAATGAATATTCAATGTATATTCATCGTAATTAAGAGTATTTGTTTTACTATTATACTCTAAGCTAAATATTCAGAATTTGTTAAATTAATGTGTCGCTTTTCACTTAGGGTTAGTTTCATTGTTGCAGTAATTCAGTTTTATAGCAGTAAGGTTTCTTTCTCATATGAGATTTGTAGGTGTTCAACTGTTTCAGTGTCACAGACTAATCGTTTGCTCACATTTATAGCTAGTGTATTTGCTTACAGTGTAGCACTTTTCCGATATGTGAATGTCGATTGTTTTACACTTCATAAAAGGCAGTAGAAAATATTGATATGGCATCATAAACACGTACGTAATGATTTCTTCTTGCACAGTTGGAAATATCGTTATCAAGTTTATATTATAATTACTCTGAAGTGCAACACATCTTCTTTAATAAATTCAATCTGTAAAAACACTAACATGCTAAACAATTCGTAATTATTAATTAAATGGTCATTTACCGTGACGTAGAGTGTGTATCATTCTTTAAAATGTGGCACGTTTCAGTTTGTCCAGACTGTGCTAATTCTTGAACCCTAAAGTTACATTAAAATCATTATTGATAATTAATGATAAAAATAATCTTATTGCTTTCCGTAAGACGCCGTAATCTAATTTAAAAGCTACCATAGTATTTTTCATTGAAACTTATTTGTAATTTGAGACTCGTTAACTGAAAAACATTGTATTAGAAGTCGTAACGGTCGAGTTGTCCGATCTATGGTTGAAACTGAGCTAATAGGACTTAAAATTGAACTAAATAGTTAGCATAATATACTTATTTTCAATATTCACTCAGAAATTGTTAATAGATTATAAATTTGAATACTAGTATAATATTCGCAGGATGTTTTTTGTTACATATCCATGTAAAATTTCAATGTTACCGCCGACTCTGTTTCAAAGTATACTCGAGAAATAATAAAATACTGAAATTTTACCCTACACGTGTACGTTTGATATATCGTGATGCGGAGTTTTCCGTGAAAATGTCAAAGATAAATTAATAAACGGAGCGTCCTTAATCAAATATTCGCGTATCCAATAATGCGACGGGATGCTGGGCATATCCGTTGCCATGGCAGCGTAAACAAAGTGCCTGCCTCTATAATCCATCGATTTTTAATCGATGTGGACACGTATTATGGACATATTCTCGTTTGCATAAACAGATTCGAACGTCTGGCTGTGTAGGTTGAAAATTGTTTTTGTGTGTGTAATATAAATTTGAATTCAATTTAAATTGTGACTTATAATATAAGCAAAACTTAATTAAAATAGATCGGAATTTTGATTTAAACTCATAATATGAAAGATTTAAAAAATCTAAAACAATTTTTAGATAAATTGGTTCTTTTCAATTAATCCATGCCTTCTATTTTATTTTTAATTTTCCAAATTCGTTTTGATACATTTGTACTAAATTTAAATCAATACAGATTGTGAATAGTTTTTTATAATTATTACATGAGCTTAGTTCTTTTTTAAATATAAATTAATTGAATTAAAGGTGATTCTTATTATTTGTTCTTGGTAGTGACTAAGATACATAAGACACATGAGTGAAATGGACTTTTCTTTCAAAAACGCTGGTTTTTGTTGAAAACGTTTGAATCTATCAATTAATATAAAATTGTGGTTATGTTATTTAAAATATTATGGTTGACGTATAGTGTAAAACAATTCACCAGTGTTCCGACTGAAATGACCATTGAAAAAAAATGAACTAATGAATTATAATGAGATATAAACCTCAAACGATGCAGATTAATAAGATGTTGCATATAATATATAAAAAAATAGATTTATATACATCAATCGCTTCTCGTTGTTACATTATTGCAGCCCAAGAGAGTGATATTTTGCTCGAGAATGTCCGATTCAGATAGATCGGTTACACAAATAAATGAGTTTTAAAGTAATAAATGTATTTTTTAACATTAAATAAAAAATAACTTTTACTAGAAATGTAAATAAAATATCCAAAAGAAGAAAAGTAAAGGCAAAAAAGACGTTGGGAGAAAAGTTGGGAAAATTCTTTTCAAGAAAACACCTGTCTTGTTAGTTAAACAACTGATAGCACTTACTAAAGAAAGAACACCCGAAGACCTCAATCCCATTTTACGTATAAGAAAGAAGATTTTAAAGTGAAGAATTTTTGTAAAAATTTAAATATTATCAAGTTTTATCCTCTATATGAGTTACGAAGTATATTGCTCGGATGTTGCTGGTCAGTTAACCTTTCAAGCTATAGAGAGAGGCTTTGGGGAGAGTGTTAGCAGTGATAACAATACTGGGAGAAAACGTATGATAAAATTACAACAGACTTGAAACGCACCAGATATTCACGGATCGATTTTCATCAGCAGTGTTTTTGAAACATTATTTTGAGCATATGCCAAATAAAACTATTGCAATAAGACTTCCTCATTATATGGTTAACATTCTTTAAATATGTAATATATCACACGATCGTCATTCTGATGTAGAAAGTAAATAATTATCTAGTAATTTTAAGCGTCGTAAAATATTATCAATTAATACTACTGAAATTCATTTGACTGTAAGCCATATCGCCCATAGCAAAGCGAAATCTTTTGCTACATGACAATAATTTTACGGAAGATGAAGAAAAACTCTCTTTCAACTACTACTGTTATATCAAATTCCATATATATATATATTATGTCACTATGAAATTAGTAATATTTTAATGTTGACATTAAAATAATGTGCGGAAGTGAGACAAAGCTACAAAAATAGCATTGGTTGGATAGAAATAGTAATAATGTAGCAATGAGGCGATTTCACCGCCTCGAATGATCCTAAATAAAAGCTTATCACGGAATTTGATATAATGATATTGATTGAAGAGAGCTATTTTCATATCTTGTATATATTTTTTTTTAAGTGTGGTAACCCCACTGATATGCTGCTTATTCATGTTAAATTACATCTAGTTGTTATATAGTAGGTTAATTAGTATTGTGGATTATGACTGATTTGACGGGTAGAAGGTCTTAATATTTCAGTGCCATACGGTTTTGTATATTGTATGTATGTACGTAGTGTAACAAAGAGGAGCTGAATTGACCTCTGAGGGGCACCCGGGACTAAGGTCGCCAGCTGATAACCCTGAGGTGCGGCTTATCCATTCTACTGATTGCGGGCTAAGCTGGGCTAAATTCTTGGGGTCCTTCTCGTGATACGTGTAACATGTTAAGATGGCTAAGCTATCATGTCGTTGTGGGGTAAGTGGCAAACGATAATAGAAATATATATCGATCTGCGAAGTAGGTTTCTTGAAAATATTTTTTTTTTTTTTCATTTTAAACATGTAAATTTTCCACGAAAGATTGACCCATTTTGTTAAACACAATTACGCTTTTTTGTATATATGACAGCTGTCGACAATAAAGTTGAGTGAGAGATTTTGGACTGTAATATGATATTGTCTGGAATAATTTATATAATTCAAACAATTTTTTTCGCCGATATTTCGATAATAATTTATTTGTAATGTAGTGAAAAATTCTTTCTTTTCTTTTATATCGAGACTATATGATAGAGATATATGGATCTTTGCAATTTGTAGACAGATTAGTTTTCACGAGAATTTGTTGTAAATAAATTCCTCAACTCAATGGGCATCCGGTTCTAGATATTTAGATTATTTTGAATCTAGGAGTTGTGTGAATCGATTCTGTAATATCTGGCTCCGAAGTGCGCACGTCAACCTTTCAGCTAGTAGAGCTTTCGTCAGTTAACATATCGCCATTTCTTGTTTTTATTATTTTTGATAAATAGTTATTCATGAGGCACACTATCGTAAGTGCGTGGCAACCTAAGTATTGGCTAATTTATATGTACTCCCGGGACATTCCCGTCGGATAAAGTAGATCGCTTCTCGATATCAGAGCTCCGGGATACGCCTAATCAAAGCACGGTGTAAGGACGGGGCGGGTGGATGGAGAGCTTATTAGTATTTTATTTATGAGAATGTTAATTTCAATATTAATGATGTACAAAAAGCATCTACATATAAAGCTGGCAAAGGCTAAACCCCTGCCTATATTGCAAACTTGATCTTAGATTAAACATATTAGATAAGCACATATGCACTGTCTGCATTTGATATGCACTGCATTTTATTGATAAAAATGTATCAGTAGTTTTTATTTAATAGAAATACAAATCAATTATATTCAGTTAATATTGAAGTTTTTTGCATACTGTGAAATACGAGTCCACAGATATTGCACGTATTCTAAAATCTATCTACTGCGAAGTGACTACTATTATTTCAGTGTAACTATTCGTTTTACTAGTGTATTGAACTTTAAGCGCTGTGATCTTTATATTGCTCACTACATTTAAATATATTTATTTGCATTATTACTACACTCCAGATGGTGGATTGATTGTTGATTCGTATGCACACGGTAGGAAAGATGTGTTCTACCAAAAAACGCGTTGGTTCTATTTTAGTATCGTTATGCAGTACTATATCAGTAATTTGGTTCAATGAAACCTGTAAATTCTTAACTGCCACTTGAAATATTTTGTATTGTAGTCTTTCGAAGATATTGTATTATATATTAATGACATATATATGAACGTATTGTTTTGGTTTTCACATCACTGTCTACATAAATATCTTCCTACTGTGTTGAATACTTCATTTGTTTTTTTCTAAATCTATTTCTATAAACTGGATCTAAAACCCTTTTATATTATTTTGGGAATCAAATGAATTTTTGAAGTCAATTAATTGACTTTAAACGTTCAAATGTTCGATAACCTTAGTTGAATTATTAATGCCGCTCTCAATTTACTACGTCATCGTTCGTCGGAAAATGCCAGACGTATGCCAAGAGTTTTTCTGCTCGTAGTGATAATAAATATTTCTCTTTGTTTTGATACCTGTCTGCCTTTACATGTTATCTTCGCCAGCCAGTGGGAAAGATGCCAAATGGAACATAGCTTTTTTATTAACGAACGGCTCTAATGTTTGTTTGCGGGAATAAAGTATGGGATATGTTAAAATACCACCAATAACAGTTGAATAGTTTTGTTTCAATAACATCGTCTATGTTTGGCGTATGTATTAGATCGACATCGGTTTATGTCTTTGAACATTTATTCTTCTTCGTTATATCGGATAAGAACTTCAAGGCATAAAAAAATACTACGGCATGGTTTGTCGAAACGGAGAGGTCTTTGACATTTTGAAATCATGCTGAGCCATGAAAGTTTTTCATGCAAAAAAAAATCTCTTTGCAAATCGCTTTTGTCCGTAAGTCTTCTCGCATATTGTATTAGGTTCCATGACAACTGCGCACATGCGTATTGTCGTGTGCGCAGTTATGTGGTTACCGTTGAATTATCATATGTAGTAGACAACTAATTACACCATTATTAACTTCTATTATTGCACTGCGGGCAAAAGATTTTTTTTTAAACTGGTTTCAATTAAATATAATATGTATGTACATATATGTCATTCTATATCTCCTTAAATTTCATAGTATTCTTGTATGAAAATTTAGACATTTTCTGCCTGTTTATGGTATTTTATTTACAATTTGTTTTTCTAAATAGCACTCTAAGAAGTATTTGTCACCTTTGAAATTTTCTGTTAAAAGTTTTGCATAGTTTTAGAGTAGTTATATTATCTTATTTTATAATTATATTTTTTCGTCTATGTATATTTTTTGATTATTTTCATGAAAATATCAATTATTTTTACTTTATTTTTTTTTCACGTACTCCTTCAAGCTATTTGATTATTAAAATAATTCAATTTCTAAATTATTTTTAGAATTTTTACATAAAATAATAGTCATTCGTCAGGTTTCAGTTAATTCAATCAGTCTTGAAAAACTCTAACTTTCATTTAATTTTTGGATTTCATTAGATTAATGTTCTACAAATTAAATGATTTTATAGATGGATATTTCGATTTTCATACTATTTTATTGTGAAAAATAAAAAAAATAACTCAGTACTTGTATGTTCATTCAATTTTGACTTAAACGAAAACGTACAATTCATATTATATTCCCGGTAACTGAGAGTGAAACATGAGTACTTCAGACCTAGAGGTCACGGGCTTAAATCCCACAGGTGCATGATCAAAAAAAAACTAATTGTGAGAAAAAATATGTCAAGATAAGTAAGTACACATTCACATCGTGCAGATTCACATTCTTCTTAACTGATTTGGACATCTTGCCTTTCCATCACTTTCAGAATGGACACGGTATAACTATAATAATATTGTATAATTGACGCACACTAGTAATTATTTGATATATTTGCCACTCAAATATAAGTCTGTTGTAAACGGAAATGAAGCAAATTTAGTAACTCACAAAACTGGTGATGAAACTTACACAGATTATTCAAAAAAAATCAATAATTTTATAATTTTGGACCCACACTATACTTGGAATTTTTTATTTCTTGAATCGTCATTCTTATAACGTTGAAATTCATATACTCACAGTCAATATAGCAATATTAAAAAAAATGTTACATGTTATTTTTTTATTTTTTTTTTGTGTAACATAAAGAACTTATTACAAACGCGATTTTGAATTCGCTATGATTCTAGTTATTGTGTATTGCAGCGGTTACGTGCTGTTTTTCAACCTAAATATATTGCCGATCAATCCCCCCAGTTTTATACACACTCCTTGCTTCTCATATCTCACCGGCAACTGCATCCGTTTCCGGTAAGATCTCACCTTTTAGAGATTACTCAATTTCTCTGAAGGTACTTCATAATAACATCGTTCCCCTTGCTCAACAGTTGGTATAGCCAACACTGACGTAGACAAGACAAGGAAGCATTAGATAAGATGGCGCACATGTGTTATTGGCTTGGCGAAGGGTGTATAAATACGCGGGGGCGATTTATAAGTGATTTTGTTAAGTAATAGTGTTACTGAGAATTAAATAAAACAAGCAAATATCCTTAGAAAATTCCACTGTGAGATTGTTTCAATTTAGCTACATTAATTATTACGAAAATTGGATAAGAAATTTAGTATTTTTATAACGATACAGTGTTTTTTCATCAAAAATAACATTATTATTTGTGGTCTATTGCTCGCTGGGATTTTAATTTTTCTTAAAACATCAGAACAGCCTAAGGATTAATATGAAAATGGTTTTGTTTAATTAGCATGTTGATAAAATCCTAGCGAGAAATTCATCACAAAACAACCATTTATAGTTAATTTTAATAAAAAAAAAACAATGCGAATATTATTATTAAAAATTCTATCTTTGCTATTCTGTGCTTAATATTAAAAAAAAAAAATAATACTCAAAGACACAAAGGGATTGTTGTTAACATTTCTCGCTGATATTACGAGCAGTAAAAGTATTGTACATATTAGCAAATTACGATTTTAATTGCTGATGAATTATATATTATTTATGTTAATATTATAATATGTAATAGATGCGTAGTTCTCGGAAAATATTTTAATCATGAGGTTTTGCCCATTTCTATTATCTAATATGTCTAATTAAATGTACGTCATATTAAAATATATGCAATACAAGTATTATAATTATTATCATTGTATTTATTAATATTTCAAATCTATTTTTGATGAATAGCTAATTTTCTATCTATAAACTAAATTAAAGTAAACCGTTCTTGTAGCACCGCTCTTTTATTGTATATAAAGACATAATATAGAGAGAGCAGGGACAGTTTCATTCACATGAACGTTTTCAATTAACTCTGATAAAGGGGATATGTATTATAATATTTAAAGAAAAAAGATTTTAATTCAAAAAAAGGCTTATAAATACCAATATTATTCCATATTAATATTGACAGTAAATACGAGAAGAATGATTGAAATATTATATATACTTAGTGTCAGTAAACGAAACTAGCTCTCGTATATTTTACATACGATTTCCAACTATATATTCCATGCATATTAAATTTACACGTGTTCGAAATTCACATGTAGGCGAAACACGCGTCTTATCTCGTAACTTTAATTCAAATATTTATCTAACGAAATAAATATTATTTTTCCTAATACAGCCAATGTCCTTTAATTAAAGTTGTCTTTTTCTAAAAACTAATTTTTTGCCCATTTGTATCAGTTTAGTTTTTTAATCACAAATTGGTGCAAATATCACTCTCAAAGTTTCAGGATTGATAGCGTAAGTTGCTCAAGGGATTATTTGTGTGAAAAATTTAATATTGACAATGAGATTAAGGACTTTTTGAAAGCTTCTAAATATAATAATGTACTCCTCTCTGATGAAATTTAAAGTCAGTCTGCGTGGGATGTTGAAGTAGATACAGAAAATTGCCAAATTGAGATGGGCAGAGCTTTGTCAAAGTTTTAACGTGCTTGCACACTGTTAATAGGACTTATTTGTTTGCAATCTATTCAATAATTAATCGAAGGTAAGCTTATTATTTTTCAGCAAACAGGTTTTTGTTTCACGAATGGCTTTGCCCGACTGTTTACTTTAAATGGATGAGTGAACTTTTAAAGTCTCACAATGACGCACATATAATCTATTAGTTATTTTTTACTCGATGATTAATTAATGCTTTATTTCAAAGTACCTATTTGCTCGGCGAAACCTTTACCAAAAATAAGTTTTATCTAACATATATATTTGAATACTTTTAAAATTTCTCCTGAGCTATCGTTTTATTATAATTAATTTACGTAACTATTTAGAAAGTAATCCAGTATTAATTTAAAGCTAATTAAAAATATAATTTACACCGTGTATCTTATGTTAGGTAAGATATTAGGCTGAATCAAAAGCTAGTAAATAACTTAGCTGTTCACTTTAAAATGTCGTGGATATTTTAAGAACAAAGCTCCACTGTACCTCAGTTGCACCGGAGACGCCGAAAGGTGACTGACTGCCTGAAAGCTGCAATGCACTCCGTAACTTCAGTCACACGGTAGAAGATTTTCACATTTTAAAATGAAAGCCACTAGGTTTTATATGAATAATATTATTACATGAAGTATTACAGACTTTTATAAATTTAATACGTCGGTTATAAATACGACCTGGCCTTGTTGATTCTAATATTTTAAATTGCGGATATTATTGAGCTTTTTTAAGTTTCATATGAAATAATATGCTGTGATGCTTTCGTACAGCCAAACACGCGGAGATTGAAAAACCGAAATATTATTCGAATTGTCCTTAGAATATTCCGATTAACTATTGGTACTGAAGCATTTGTACTTCTGTCTTTTAAAAATCTTTCCTTTATATTTTCAGCTTGTGCACTAATTATCTATTAAAATTATTTACTTAAATCTATAAGCCACCAGCGTAATGCATTCTAAATAAAATATTCGCACAATATTAGGTAGTTATTAATATATAAATTGCTACTGTTAATGCAAAGTGATATATGATATTTGGAGGAGACCATCGATATCCTGATTTATCATTTACATTTTTAATTTCGTTAGAAAACATGATTGGTTCAATGCGAAACCAAAGTCTAATATGTTGTATGATTCGTCAGAATCAAAGCTTTGTTTGGTCTTGAAAGTCTAAAAAAACTAAATTACCAAATCTATTTCGGCGCATAATTTATTTTAAATTTTAGTTCTCACCCAAGTACGTAATTCGGTAAGTAGCTACGGATATTGGATTAAGAAAACCCGACTCAGAATCCAACAGTGTGTGGCCGGCGATAATTGAAGCGGATGGCAATCTTGCGTATTCCCAGCTTATGTCAATCAAAATGATTTGGGTTCCTCTCCAGCGTTCTCCAACTAATCTGATGACGGCTTTTAATGACGCGTGCCACTGCCTTCAGCTGTTCTGCAGATGGATAACTTTTAGAAAATTAAAAATCAAATAATTCCTTCATATTTTTTTGAAACTGCGTTATCTAATAAAAAAATTACATTTGAATACATTTCAAAAATTGTTTTAATAGATTTTTCGTTCACTTTGTGACTATTTCAAAATGTGTTAAATTAAAATATAAATAAAGTTAAATTTAATATTGACCCCATAAATTTAATTTATTATAACACAAGTTGTGTTTCCATTTCAGTATATTATAGAATATTTTTAAAAAATTCTATGATTTTGTAAAATATTAGGGGCTACGCTTATGTGGAAATTATTGTGAGATACATTCATTTCATTCTATACTTGGTTAGAAAATTATTGCATGTTGGTGGTAATATGACTTTTATTGATTTTAATATTCAACCTATTGCATAATTTATAAAAGCTATGAGTGTAAAATTGGGATCTTATAATTATAAATTATATAATACTAATATAATATCAATATTTTAGTTAAAATTAAATATTGGTCCGGGTAAATATTAATTTCATCTATCGATTTCTAAGTACTAAATTTCATTGTAAAAATCGACGAAATTGAGTCGAGAGAATTTATGGAAATCTATGATACTTTATCGTAAATTTTTGTCGCCATAGTGTATATGCATTAATATATATTATAACAGGCTATGTGTAAATCAATGACGGTTATTTCAAACGAACTCGCGTAGTACGAATATTATTCGAAAGTAAACTTAAAGCTCGTAAAAGTGCAAAAAGCTGCTCTAGTGAGACAGAGCGTCCAACGCCACCTGTTCGCAAAAGTATATTTTATTCTGACCGTAGTAAAATACCCATGAAACGGCCGCCACTTATTGAAATAATCGTAACGTTATTGTTTTCGGCGACACGTTTTATATTATTTTATGCAGACGCGCACGTGTCACACCTTGTCGAAATTTCGTACACCGGTTCATGCACGTGCCTGACGCACCTGGCTGCGTGGTCTCAAATTATTAATTTAAAGGTTGATTTTCTTGCTGCGTCTGTGTTTTATTTGAAATGCAAGGTGCTATGGAAACTGTGCATTGATTGGCGTACAAAATCAATGTATTATTTCAATAAATATGTCAATCTAAGCTTTTTTCCCACCACTAACATTATACAATTTAATTTATAATTTAAATAATAAGGCCTTCATTTACCATGCCTCTAAAAAAACTAGACTCTGAAGAACTTAATTCGGCTTATCATAATTATACAGAAATATCTCAAAAGATTGATCAGTATTATGAATTTTCTTTTGGGGCAAAAATGAACATACAATAATGTGAAATAAAAAATATTAATTTAAAAATACAATTATGATTTTGTTTAGGATTGGTTGTTTACCATACTTCAAATTTTAACCATATAATGGTTTTTGTACATTAAATCTGCATAATTAGAAATGCGTGTTTTTCATCCGCCATCCTATTCAGAATACATTAGAAGAACGTAGGTGATTTTCTCATTGATTGTGTAAAACAATTATATTTTTTCAAGCTCTAATTATATTTAGTGTTTGAACATACATTATATTATAATCTATCATATACTATCTATTATACTATCAAAAGAGTATTATTGTAAAGTTACCGTTTATTAAAAAAAGTGTAATATTTTATTCAGAAGCTTTTTCAGCTCCTCGGACTATTTAAAAAAAATAAGAATTAAAGGTAAACTTCAAGTATTAGAATAAGTCTGTCACGATTTTCATTTTATTTACCTACTATGACAAGGCATCATTCATCGCACTTCTAGACCAGTCCTAGATTCCTGTTAATTGTTGTTAAATATGTGTATAAAGTGAGGCGTGAATTGGTAAGAAGAGCGGCCAGTTTCGGATTTCCGCCATATAAAGGTGTTGGCTCGGATCGCCTTCGTCGTGGGTTTAGGTTACACGACTCGCCGTCCACACGAGAGCTTTGCAATGTTGTCAGAGACAATATGTTAAAGAAGTCCACGAAAGCTCAAATAAAGCTGTAGATAAAGCAAGAATATTTTTTTTTATCATACAACGACTACATATTTGTGGAATGGTTTTGTTATTTAAAACTTATATAAACCTAAAATAATGACGTTGATAAAATCGTTTCTAGAATATTTCTTCAATTTTTTTTTTTTTTTTACTAAAAACCGAAAACATATTAGAGACATTTAACTGATTAATAATTGGCTTAAATATGGTTGGCAATTCCTAAGCGGTTCTTACTCTAGATTGACAATTCAACAATGGAAATCTTAGCTTATATTTTGTCACGTAGAATTAATAAATATGTATAAATATTTATGATACAAATTATTAATTTAATTAGTATGTAACCTTTCTATACTTCAGTAGTATATATCTTGCCATTTGATCTTATGTGCTTTTTGTTGATGATTTGTTTTCAAAGATTGTTTCTATATACTAGGAAAATTATATATTTCCTAGTAAAATACAATTTTAAACTTGTGCTAGACTCGTATTATCGGTGATTGTAACTAGTTTTTTTTCAAGTTTTTTATCGAATATTGGAAGATTATAGAAGACCTGATTGAATAAAATTATATGTTTCTTTTATTTATTTTAGATTTAAATCTATTACATCTTCTGTAAAAGTTATGGGTGTACACAATAAGGACCGTATAGCTTGGGTACTACAAAGTGAAACTCTCAAGATATCGATACTTCGCTTAAAAAATATTACTGTAACATATCTGCTATAGTTTGCCGTAATTATTTGATGTTATTGAGTAATTAGAAATATGCATGAAGTACATTTAATAGTATGCTGTGGTATCTGACTATAAACTGTCTAAATATGAAATAGAAAATACATGTGCCTGTATGTCTGTCTGTCCAGAAACTTCTTGTATATGCTGAGCTTTGCTGGCTTTTTCTAGGTCAACGATGATCAACGACATACTAAAAAGATTGTGTGCAGCCTAGTATTAAAACTAATTTCTAGTAATAGTACGAATAAAAATAATTTTAATAAATAATGAGGCAGGTTGTAGAGTTAGTTTTATTTAATCAAATGAGCTTTCGTATATTGTTGAAAATATTTTCTATGACGTACTCGTCTGTCAATGTTACAAGAGAAAACTAAATTTTATATGTAAATATACAAAGCGATCTTAATGATGCTTTTATAGTTTTTTTTTTTACAAAATTAATGTAAAAAATTAAAAATAAATATATTTATTATTTCATCGATATGGCAACACTGGGAATATTGCGTCGCGTCCGCGCTCTCCATTTATGGCGCGATCTGTAGTTCCTTCCACTCTGTCGCCCTCCCCGTCTCGCATTCCCCTTTCTCACAATCCACCGGGAGAGCAACAGCTGCTGATGCCGTCCCGACGCCGGCGACGCGGAATCAAAACAAAACGCCCGGCTAGAGGAAAACTTCCTCCTCTTCGAAATTCTGTTATTTCAATGTCTCATTTCTTTTTATTTTACTTAAAATTGTTTTATACTGTATATTCAGTTTCATCGTAATATAATTCAATTAGAGATCTCATATAGTATTATTTTATGCTTTAAATATACAGTATGATATGTTTTATAAAAAATATGTGATATATTTAAAAAATCTGTTAGTCAATCTTAGCTATAAATTTATCTAGATGTGTGTACCTAAATATTTAAAATGTCTACTAACTGCATTCTACATGATAGTAAAAATATCACAAAGAGTTGGATTTAGTATGCATAAAAACTGAAAAAACTGTTTATTACCCACGTCGGTAATATTCATAAATCAGTAGGGAAGAAAAATCGCAAAATATACTTAGTCTTTTAACATGATACTTTTTTATATATAATAATACATATCGCTAATGACAAAGCAATACCTCATATACCATATATAAAAAATACAAAATGTCGACCCTGTTTACGCAAAACGTATTAACCCTTAGTTTTTTGGAAGATGCTTATATATTTTAGAATTATAATGTACACAATTAAATACACTTCTGTCAAGAGGAATCAAGTGCCGAATTATTGTCAAACTCAGCTTTAGATCTATAATATAAATAAATCATACCTCATTCACGGCATTATTGATCTGTGAGGGTTAATGTCTTTTCCCGAAGTATGGAAGGTATGAAAAGAGTAAACACCATTAAATCTTTTTTTTTAATATCAACATTCAAACGCTATATTTTAAATATAAGTAAATTTCTATAATAAACTAAAAAATACATGAAATATTATGCAATATTAGTGATTGGAGTTTTTTCATATTCTGTAAAATGTGTTGTCTAGTATACGATGTATTGCTTTGTTATGTGAGCCCGTTTAAAGGCTGGACAACGTTTACTCGTTACGAAAACTCTAACGTGACATATTTATACGTAATTTATTTTCTCGTTTAAAGTTAATTGACTGTTTAATATCGATGGCAGAGTTAGTTTATTCAGAATTCTGAATCTAATGCTCAATAACATCGTACTGCCAGATTTTGAGATTGAAGCATTACAATATATCTAATTAGTATTTTATAAAAAGTATTTTTTTTCAATTATTTAATATTCTTATTTAAATGAAATAAAATGCTTAAATGAAAACCATGTAGTGTGAAGGAATTGCCGATAAAAAATGTACATAAAATTCGTGCAACTTTTACGTTTTAAAAGTTAACAAAAAATATTTTTGATATTTGTAAAGCAAAATTTCTATGCCCTTTCTACCATAGAATCTATATCGAATACTAAAGTACCCACTCGTTTTTTTACACGAGTTTTTGTATAGCCAAGTGTGTCAAACAGCCGGTAGATAAAAATATACACATGTGTTTTATTTCCGATGTTAAAAAAGAAGACTTTAATCGAAATTCTATAAAACACGAATATTTTTATTGTGTAAGAAAGCTTTTTCGTATCGGTATTTAAATTATTATATTTTTACGGAAGCTGTGTACTTTTTTTATATATAATAAACTTTTTTGGTGTTTATATCGAATTTTATTATGAAAATGTAAGTACAAAGTGTTTGAAAAAATGTGTTAAATAACCGATTTGTAAATTTGATATGTTTTTTTCTGAACGGATATTTTAGATCGTCTATTTTATATGATTGGTTGTTGGTATGGATTGTCCTCTTTCAAAATAGAATTTGTTTAATATAATTGATGATTTTCAGTGCAATTTCCATGTGCTCTATATCCGATTCCTAGAGATGGGTCATATAGCAAGTAAAATTCAATTTTGAACTCTCTTATTTAGTCTAAGATACTAAGCTACTTACTGATGTGATAACCCACGTTATCACAATATTCATCTTTATATATTATTCTTATGCATACAGTGTTTGAGTTCTTTTATCCATGGTTATCTTAAATTTCTATATGTGTCTTCAATTTATGGAAATTAGTATGCAATATTATCCATAGCTACATGAAATTCATCTCAAATGATAAGTAATTATACTGAAGCTTACTTGATTCCTTGTATTGTTTAAAGATGTACAAACAAAATGAGGATTTTTGGAGGACACTTCAAGTTCACTGGATTTTTAATGTGTCTTTTTTTTCTACTCAATTTATGCGCGTAGTATTGTTATACGCAGATTTCACTTTAACTGTGGAAAAAAGAACGTAGCCCATACCAAACTATAGAGACAATTTTTACATGAGGCACAAAAACGTCTATATAATGATTTTGGGCTAAAATTTAAAATATATATAGACACTACTTTAAAGACGCTAGATTAATGCACGGATACTACTAACAACTGGTGTTTTATTTACCTAATCTGATATTATATGAATAAATAATAATAATGATGTAGTAGAAGTCCTTTTTCTGGTCGCAAATTTGACGGGCCATATTTTATTTGAGCTTAAAAGCTAGATTTAGATATTAATTCGTTATTCAGATTTTAGATCTTTTTTATATAACGTGTCATAAGTTGTATACATTATGATTGTTGAAAAAAGTCATTCTTCGTTCCCATAGTCGATTTGTATTTCTTTGGTTTGTTTCTTGAAATTTGGTTTAGATTTCCCACATTTTTAAATCGGCTTGACACCGAGATAACATAGTTTCAAAGTCTTGGAATATAGCATTTGCTCGAACGCGGAAGTTTAATACTATTTATTGATAATGATTGTTCTTAGTTTGGTCACCATATGACTATATCATATACTCACAACCGGAGTTGTATCGATGGTATAGCTAAAAAAAAACTAGAAAAACATAAGAAATGTTTAAAAAAATCATACAAGTGAAACGATAATATTTTTCACATATGCTAAATTATTAAATAATAAAAAAAATGACAAAATATTTTATTTGTGCTCGGTCGCTATCACTGTCATCAGCATCAATCGACAGCTGAGCGAAGGCGTTCATACACCAATTTTTGTAACCCTGATGCGTGTTCGAAGATTTTTTCAGCAGGAAAAACGTCTCAGTGGAGGAGAAAACCTTTATTATCCGATTATCACTCGTCGCGCATTTCTCATTATATTTTATACATTAGACAAACTTAGTAAAATTGTCACATTAAAAAAACATTTTTCACAAATGACAAACGTCCATCAAAGCGTTTGCGAAATCGTTCTCAAAGTCACTAAAAAGTAATGGCGTCCGAAAAATTCTAAACTTGGATGAAATTTGCGACAAAGAATTCCTCTCTTTTAGTAAGATTATTATTATTATTGTATACCCGCAAAATTTTTCAACTGAAGGTCTCTTTCTTAATATATTTTGTGTTAATGGTATTAAAAATTCATTTTATAATGTGATCTTGAAAGCTATGGAGAATTTCAAATTTATTTTACCAAAAACATTAGTATTATCTGCTTTTGTAATTTAATAAGTATTTTTAAAAGTTATCATATGATTCTATAATATGTACTAAGTGATTGATTTCGTAGTATTCGGACGAGTGCGATTTGCTGGACCACGTGTAATATATTATTAATAGAGCACCTAACTAAAGTACACTCCAGGGCACTTCTTCGTTAGTCAATTCCGTCTCTAGATATACCGTTGTGTTGCCTTGGTGGGGACTCAATTGAAATTGGAGATCGCGGGTTCGAATCGAAAAACAAGTCGGCATTTAATACTTAATGGATTGTAATGAAAAATAAAATGTCCATCTATTTTTTTATTTTAATTTTAAAGGTGTAATTATAACCAGTTACTTCTGATAAATTTAATACTCAAAATCTGATGTTATTCTACATAATATGTATTATACTATATTAATTAGTAAGTCTTTCTGTATCCTTGGAATAATTACGTGGGACGCGTAATTTAAGCTGTCACTAAGTTCTTAACTTCTATAAGAAATTACACTGATGTATGTTTAATGTATGAACACAAAATATTCATTTAGGCTAAGAAAAAGGAAAAAGTATTTCAGTCTAATCAATATCGTCGTCATTATTTCCTATACACATGTGTGATTTTGTATAGACAGTAATACCTGTAGTCAATTTAGGTTAATATAATACACCCGATTCTCTATTTCTACACGGGGAAAACGTTCTGAAGGACTCCGTGCAACAACAAAAAAAAACGTTTAAAAAATCAGATGCTCATATAAAAATAGTAGATAGATTTAAATTATTTTTTACTTAGGTTGAGTTAATTTTTCATATCATATATGTATTACTTTCACGGTATATTAAACATTAAAAATATCAAATAACACATTCATTTAGGCATTCAATGTCAATAAACGTGCCCGTCTACTGTCGTTTTTGCGGACAATTTTTCATACGTGCATAAATAATCGAAAGTGTATAATTTTTTTCTCATCTTCATCTACAATACATTCAAACGTTCACTGGATACTTACATGATTTCACGTTGAAATTTTAGCTTTTTACGAGATTTTTATATTATTTAAACCGTGTAAAAAACAATGAACAGTAAAAAAACAATCCGTTCTTTTTTTAGAACCGTGTTATTTTATGCATATGTAAAAAGAAAATTGAGCGTAGTCGGTGTCCTCTCTCATGATTTTCTTTGAGACAAACAATTCAGTTCTTGAAATGGGTGTTGCTTTCTGCCAATACGATGGACCTCGCGTTCACAGATGCCCATGTGTATGTATGTATATACATATATCATTATGTTTGTGACTGGCCACATATGCGCCTTGTTTTTTTAATGTCTGTTCCTGCGTAGGGTTGTCACATTTGATTTGATCAATCTCAGCGCTGACCTTCTCGAAATGACACAAATGATTAATATCTGTACCCGAGGTTGTGGTGGGACAGCATGCCTACTAAAAATAAAACACCTATTCTGTCTATCCTATACCAATTACTGTATAATAATATTCTTACTATCATATTTAATATATCATTGTACTCTCAAAATAACTTTGGGTATACATATACTAGACGTTAAATGGTGTGAATTTTTTTATTAGAAACGAATACAAAATCATACTTGTCTCATGCCCCTAATAGTCATTTAATCGTAGTTGCCACCAAACTGATTATATTCTTCAGGATATATAAATCACCGAGTTGCAAAAAACACTCTGGATTCATAATTAATGGCGAAGGTTACGTTTAGCGTTTAGACTGAATTTCGAAAGTTAAACGTTATCTTTACCGTTGATCATAATTCCAGTGTGGTTTTCGCAAATTGACGTTTCATATTGTGTAGCAAACATGGAATTAATTTATTTGTTGCTAATATCAAACATGATTAGTCATGATGCAGTGGTTTAATTAATGATGAAGTTGGTGCTTACTTGAAAGAATTGGATTTGGAATAATTGAGTAACATTTTATCCGTAAAATTATATTTCAGTATTCGTATTCTGCTTATTGTGATGAAAGCAACCGTATTTTAAGCTTTGAGAGCAGATGTCAGTGGCGGCTTATGGGAATACGGTGGTGTGACTTAATTCGTAACGAGTAGATAAAAGAACGGACCATGCAGCCACTAATCACTGGCAAAGTAAAATTGTGACGCTGGACCTGGCTCGGCCACATATTGCGGATGCCTCAAAATACTGTCAACCTGATCTGCTCATTTTTTTTGCTTACTGGATTTTGGTGTCCTGGAAGGCCGCTAAATACTATTTATAGAATTTAGTCGGTGGATTTACGGGATGCAGGTAGTGATTTTTTGGAGGTGGGATGTGGTGTCATGGATATGCATGGATATCGAAGATGAATATAAATATTTATTACACATATGTGCATTATTTATAATTTATAATATATAATAGTTTAATGAGTGATTGACAATATATTGTAAGTTGCAATTGTCTAAAGAGAACAGAAAAACATAATTAACAAAAACATTATTAGAAAACAAATTACATACATCAATTTTATTTCGGTAAAACGTGATACTGAAAAAAATATAATAATTCAATTTTTCTAAATGCATACATTCTTTCTAAAACACGTTTTTGCCCAAACACATTGTAGCAATTATTCGTTTTTTTGATACCTCTGAAAAGTTTGAATGATACTTGAGTTTTTTATCCCGATTTTTCTTATATGGTCAGAGGTGATCGCTAGCCCTGACTGCATGTCCTGACGCATGTCAAAGCCATGCGCCGCCGCTGTTGCTGGCATTCCGCCAGATGCTACCGCCGCCGTTTTGGCACGCGCCCAACAGATCGACGCTCGCGAAGGCGTCGCGGCGCTCAAGCAGGAGCGCCGAGAAAAATATGCGCCCGGCCACTGCGTCCATCTCCACATATCTTGTTATGATTTTTAAAAGTCATACACATGCTCGATTCTTTTGTGAACTGCACATCTTTCAAATATCAGCTACACACGATTTGTTTGTGTGTCAATCGGGTAATGCTTGCTATTATTTTACAGTATAAAAGTTGTAAAATGAAAAATTATTTCATAATAACAAGATGATACAAATAGTAAATAGGTCAATAATTATATCGATTGATAAATAATAACACTTCCCTACTCTTAAATGATCTCGAAACAGATGGATAACATGGTATGGTAGCCAGGTTGCCAGTAGTTGTTCCTTTAGGGAAATCCCGTTAATTATGGAAAAACCAGATATTTAAATTTTATAATGAAAAACAGTGTTATATATTTTTCATTAAATCAATGGCCAAACAATATTAAAAATAGTGGTTCCTTCATATTGTCCGTTGTTAATCGAATGGATGAATACTAATAATGATTATTTGAATAAAAAAACATTTATTTTAAAACTGACTGTTTTTGAAAAACTATTCACAATTATATATATTTCAAAATATGTGACTAATATAAATACCTTTCAAATAAAATTTGAAAATATTTTATAGGACAATTCAATTATTGTATTATATTATAGAGTAAGGTCTTCAGAATCAATGAATTTATTTGAATAGAGCTTTATATGTACCTAGTAATAGTTTAGATTGGTCCCAAATATATTTTATTCCAACATTTGTAAATAGTGATTTGTTTCTTGAAACAAATTCTAAAAATCATTTTTTCATTGTTTACGATGCAGCGTGCGTCAAAGACTGACGCCTCGGTGGAGTTGATTGACAATAGCTGATGATGATGATGATCTAGAAGTTTACAGTCAGTTTGGAAGTGTGCACGCGGTTTTTACAGTGCGGCGCCCATGTTTTTAACGTACGGGGATAAGATGATGCGTGTCTGAGTAACTTAGATATTTTTAGAGTCGTGCGCACTCAACGCGAACACCCAATAGACCGGCGAGCTTTCACAGACACATACGGAAACACGGATATTATATTATATTGCAATGCTGCCTGCTGCATATACTTTAAAAAAGTATACAACCAATTATTTCAATAATTATTGTTAGAATCCCTATATTCCTTAATGACCGCTCCCTAAGTGCAGTACATGAAAACGTGGGGCTTACAAGTATACCTATCCCTATTTAATCTTCTCGCATTTTCCCCCGTCATATCCTTTCATACAACTTCATTAAATACACTTTATGGATATTTTAGCGCATTTAACCCTAAAAAAGAAAAACGGTGTAGTTGAAATTTGGGTTTACGCCGAGTCAGGTTCAGCATCGTAAATTTATTCATACAGTAATTAGTGGCTGTCGTTAATTTTCTGTAATTTTGTATACTTTCTATACAACTGTCTTAATATTATATTATGCCCTCAGGGTGTACTGCACGTAACTTAAATACCAAAAATGTTAGTAACTCTGTGCCTTGAGTAAAGCAGACCACATTAGATTTAACCCTGTCGATTCTTCCGGTGGTCTGAATTCGCACTAATCATAGTCCAAGCTGAGTTACGACAAACGGTTGAAAATAAGAAAACAAATTCTCGCGGTAATTTTCCAACCTTTTTTGCAACAAGTATAATCTAGTCATATATATTTATAATAACTTTCTCTCATCTACGTGTGTTGTGAGATACAATTTGAACGTTCCAGCATTTTAGAACATCCTCGTAAAACGGCGTTGATGGAAGTTCGTAAAAAATAATGGCTGCTGGATTTAATTAACGATCGATCAGTGACGCGTATCGAAGAAAAGCATTCAAAACTTCCCAAGAATTTGACATTTACTTTGGGAATGATGGAGATAAAACGATGCCAAAACTGGCTGCGTTTTATTTTTATATTAATTTTATATAGTTGTAGCACTCACTGCACTTCAAAACGTGCACACATTGGCAACACTGGCCGATGAAAATTTTTAAATATAAATTTTCGAATATATTTTTAAAAATAAATCCCTCTATAATTCTTTCAGATCCACTTTATTAGAATTTAACCTACGGTAATAATGAAACTTCTGTGTTTGACAATAGGTATTTCACACATTAACGTTTAGTGGATAGTAAGTAAACTGAGTAGTCCAGATACTTTATACTGCAAAGTTTATTATTAAATATTTATATGCTTCTCATTGAAATGGATAGTTGAATATTACTGTCAATGTTGTGATAAGTAATCACTTTCACAATACCGGTTGCTTATTGGCCATCCTGTAGTCTATTTCGTTTTTATAACATCATTATCCCTGCCTCTACAATATATGACGTCCATTAGAAGTGTAAAATATAAGCTAGACGTACTCACACGCCAAGCTTCAATGCTGGATACCATTGCACTTAGTATCGACGGTGTCGTTAATATATTTCGTTTATCGTTACTCTACGACCAACAACAAAATCACTTGAAAATAAAGTTCGGGACTTAAGTCCCACACCTGCATTATCTACCAAGTATAAACAATGTAGATAGGCAGAACATCAATATTTCCCCATATGTCAGTTTAAAAGAAAGAGTTTTTCAATTCGGCTCGACCCTTTATCGGAATGGTCGGTTATTGTGACTTGGTTTCTATGAAAGATACTTTCTAGTTTAAAAAAAAATGTGAAATATTACGACGAGCAAAAAGGCTTTTACGGAAAAGGCTAGATATTGACAGTTAATTAGATTAGGAATCGCCTAATAGTGCGCGCCAACCAAGGTATTTGGAAGTAGCTTCTGGAACACTTCTGGCACTTTAAAGAGCGTCTCACATTCGATACGTTACGGTGTACACTCACATAATGAGTGTGGATATTTGGCGAGCGGTGGAAGGAAAAGCAATTGCTGACAATACAAAAATAATACTAATATAAATCATATTGTGGAAGTCCATATTCTGCAGATGCCTTAGAACGAAAATGGTTGAGATTGTACACTGAAAACAGTGGAACATGTAAGCTTTCGTTTACTAACTTTCTTTAAGTGTAAAAAAGTTGTAGCTAGCAACATTCTTATTGTTTCAAGGAAATATTCCCAGAGGCAATTATATAAATCGTACTGTTTTCTAAGTTTGAAAGTTGAGCGACTGTTGACCGTGACCTGTTTTTTCTAAATATTTGTTTCATACATACCGATATTTATTTTTCTACTCCATTGCGAATTGTTTCACGAAAACACTTTTAACGTAAAGTTTCACTTGTCGCCTTACAAAAAGAACAGTGTGTAAAGATGAAGTCGTGCTTTTCCAAAAACTAACTACCCGAGAGTTGTTATTTGCTAACTTTGTAAATATTAAAAAGTTTATATTTTTTTTTGTTTCATATTGTCAAATGTTCAATTCTACGGAGATTTAACTTGAGGGGAAAAAACGAAAAGTTTTTCGTGCGGAATATTTATTTCACTCAAATTTGTTATTTATTGTAAGCTTTGTGTATTTTGTGTATTTTGTGTTTTTTCAAGACCATTCAAACTAATTATATAGTGGTTAGACACCGATGTACCTCTCGTTTCAGAGTAAGTTTTCGTTGAAAAACAATTTTTCCGATAATGCGAGAAAGAAATTATTCTTTTACATTTCAATATCACGGATTTCTAATTTACTGTGGTTAAATGTATATAATGCTTTTGATATTGAAAATACAATTATGTGAAATCAGAATCTAAGGTTTGTAGCTTTCCCAATTTTCAATTTTTTGTCAGTGAAACTTGTTCTATTCAACAATATTATGTTTTTGATCGTTCTGAAAGTTTCGTGTTTAACACTCGGCTATTAAATTGGACAGGCGATCATTCAGAACTCTTCCTAGTCCTTAAATATTTGTGCCTACCAAGAAGTACTGGGAGATTTATTATTGTATGTGAATCTTTAGGTGGAAAACTTTTAGAATATGCAATGTACACATGAATTATATCTAAAGTGGTTTGTAAGTATCAAAAGTTTGATAGAAACTGATGTATACAACCTTGCGCTATAATATGGTTATAATAATATTTTTTGTTGTTGTTCTGATCGTATGGGTTATTGCAAACGTACGACTCAAAAGCATACTTACTATATTAAATACTTATCAGGAATTATTTTGTAATTGGATAACATTTGAATCAATTATATAACATTTTAGTAACTGTATTCAATTACAATTTTGTAACTTGATAAGTTTCGTAGATTACTTTTTAGTCATGATTTAGAACATGATCTAAATTATGATGAAGATGGCTTTATATCATCTTAAATATTATATCATTTTGACATATCTTCCATTTTAATTGGATGCATTTAAACAAATGCATACGCCTACTCAGGAATTTTCCAAGGAACTTGGTAAGAAACTATCGTATATAATTAGTCCATATTACAATAAAAAATAATCGAGTATATTAATTTAAGAATCACAACAGATCATCAGTGCCGCGCCGTGGGCTGGAGGCGCCTTCTGCAAAAAGTTTTTTGTGCGGCCTGCTTACATGTTTTTACTGATTTATAATTTTGACTGATTATATCATGACGATAGCAAACGTTCAAATAAAACTAGATTAAAATTAGATCAGTGTTATATTAACCACCTTGCACGGTTATTTTCTTTTGAATTCAGTAGTTTAATAAGCCCAGTCTATCATTATGAAGTGTTGACAGATTTAAACGGAATATTTGAAATGAATCATAGTGATAAATTTCCATATTGCAGTGATCTAACCTACCAAATTTATTACGAAAACCTGCTAACGTGATAAATTTGTGAAAGTAAAAAGGACTACATACACACTATGAACAGTGACAAAGCGTCGTATCGCAAAGCAATTTATTTAAAGTGGCCAGCATATTCGTCAACGTCAAAGATGCCTTCAGGACACTTTCAAAGAATATTCAGGACCGCAATGAACGCGGCTTTATTGATTACCGGATTACCACATTGTGCTCGTTGGCGTGTATATTGCTGCTGGTCATTAAGAGCCAATTATTCAAACTCAACCATTTTTAAAAAGACGTGGTTTCTATGCAGTTAGTAGTTGGTAAGACAATACTGGGTTTGTATAATTATTACGAACGATGGTGCGAACCATAACGTACGACGCTGCGATACATGCCTGGCAAAAATGGTGGAGCACCTCCTCTAAGGGCAGGTAAACATATTTACTATTTATTCATAAATATAAAGAGGCGCATAACCAAATTGTCACGGTGGTTTTGCCTCTAAGTTCTGTCAGCTTGGTATTAAACAATCTCCTACTTGCTTATGTGCTGAATTACAGGATACAAATCACATTCTCTGAGAGTGTCTTCATATGTCGGTTGAAAGAAAAGAGGTTTCCAAGTTTGTTCGACCATTTGTCGGACCGATCGGGAATTGCGACATATTATTAAAGATATATTGAAGACATATTAAAGATAAATACAAATAATCACATCTATGACACTTATATAAAAACGTTCCAATTCTTAATCGTTTAATAAAGATAGTTTTATCAGCTTTGTTTTATAGAATCCCCTACTTGTATACGTGTTGAATTGTAGGATGCCGATCATGTTCTCTGTGTGCCCACTTGTCGATTGAAAAGTAATGCTTTCTTAAGAAATTATCTTTTCAAGAAATGGCGATTGTAATAAGGTTTATGCTGAATATGAAGTATACTCTTTCCAGTTTAGCCCCCAAGTCTTCCAAATAAAGTAAACTTACCATGGATTCAATTTGAAAATATTCATACTTCCAACATAAAACTATACATTTGTGTAGAGAGACAAAATCTTTAAATCAAACTAACGATCTTTTAAAAGCATTTATACCACAATTATCATTCCTTTTCACGGTTAAACCCCACCCCGTAGTTGGGGACAAATAGTTCTCAAATCTATGTATTGACTTGATGTTCATAATTAAATTATCCTTTAATGATTTTATTTGTTTTAATTTTTACTTAAATGTAGAAATCACTTACTTATCTTTAAAAAAAGCCTATCATTTTATTATGAACGAGCTTTTATATTTATGTTTGCAGCATGTTGTTTTCTAAATCGCTTATTTCAAAGAAAGCTTTCAAAATATTTTATAATAACAGGAACGTTTAGTCAGCGAATCATGATGCCGCAAGGCAGGCTTTAGTATGCTCCTATTTTGTTTATATAATCTGTAAGTATCATGTAGTCAGTAATGGCCAACATTTAAAAATAATGGTATGTCTTACATTAGGATAGGCTGACTACAGACGAATTACTTGTATATTCATAAATTGTTGAATAATAAAAATGAATCATCCACGTTGTATCGAAAATAATTACTTAATATGTAGAGATATTCTAGTGGTAAACGCTCGATCAAATACGCATGGATACACACCACTCTGAAACAGCACCACAATCAAAACGTGTATTATGTGATTCTCACGTGTTTCACGTGTTTGATTAAAATACTGGCAACCATAAATGGATGTTGTAAAACATATTCTAGTCGTAAGCGACATTCTTTTTCTGTCCCGCTGAGATTTTTACAATTGAAATGTTCCACAAATATTATTTATGTTATTAACGCGGCTGGAATTTGACTTCTTCGCCTTCTTATGCTTTCACGTTACCTCATTATAGACATTATAATAGGCATATATGATAGTATATAATTAAAATAAGTATGGGTGAATATACAAAGTGAAATTCTGAACACGATTTCGTAAGAAAATATATAGGAAATCATATATTTTAGTGTACAGATCATAATAATGTCTACTTTACGCTTGCAAACGTGTTAACTTTTTCGAAGCAAAAATACAATAAAGAATGAATCATGCCTAAAAAGGTATGTGATATACATTTCCTGTTTTATTTATTGCGTATGAATTAAGACGTTTTAAGTAGCGATGAAAAATGTGATACATTCTGTGCAAAATGGAGCTGTATTTATTAGATGCATTTTTGCTTATGAAAGCAAAATGCTCATTCCATCAAATCGATTGGATCAAGTAGACTTTATATCAAGCGAAAAACAGAAGAAACAATATTACACCCGGACCTCCTATAATACGGTACTTATAAAACACGGTCGAGGATTTGTGACATTTTCTTGTATAACATGGTTTTAGAAAAACAAACAATTAATAAATAATTAACATGTCTGATTTGGACACACCTAATGTATGCCATTACAAAAAATCCATGTATGCATCATATTTGACTAGATTTATAGTCAAAGGAATAAAAAAAAACATTTTTAATGCTTGCTGACAAAAAATATGGCCAGAACTAGCCACTGGAAAAAATGTTGTTTTGTATAAACTTTGAACCTCGTATAACATAGATGTGTTCTACACGATGTTTTTCTTGAACCATATGACCGTGCTATGCGAGGTTCGAGTGTATAGTATCCAACGATCTTGCAGGGCGTAGGAGGAGAGCCAAACTAAGAATATACTGTCTTACGCAAAATTCAAATAACATCAAACTTGAAATACGGATGGAGGAAATTGTTACTGGAAACCAAGAACCACATTAATTAGGGATATCATGAAATATAATGCACTATTATATGTACATGAATCGGAAATATTGAGGGTTCAATGTCTAACTACTATAAGTAATTAATAAATGCTGTCTTATCTGTCAATAGTATAATATTGAAAGGAAATCCATGTGTATAATTAGTACATGTAAGATATACGGTAATTAACGCTTGGAGGTATTTTTCATTCTTCAAGGTGATCGCGAGCACGCATCACCTATCACTGACGTCACTGCTAATGTAAGCTCGGAGCTTAATTCTGAATGCTCCTAGTGAGAGCTTTAAGTTCTACCTACGCGTTTTAATACACTTACAATAAATCATACAAAAAAACAAGTATTTAAAATTTTCGCCTACTTATAAAAACAAAAAACAGCTTTCAGAATTTAATTGGAGATGCTGTATTCATTGAATATATAATATTATATTATACCAGGTGCAATTGATGTACTTGAACTAGACCCTTAACGTTGTTACTTGATTTAAATAAAATACCAATGCGTTATTACAATTAAAATATGAGAAAAACAAAAATTCTAATTCTGAGAATTTCGATATGAGTAATTCAATTGGGTTGAGTTAGTTTCAGGTCTGTCAACTGCATTGTTGTAAAGTTTCTTTGGTAAATATGGTTGTACAGATAGTTTCTATGGCGTATTTCAGTTTAAAGTAATCGATTTACCAGTCTAGCTCATTGGGTAGATTTGATTTGATACACAACCACTATCGCAATGAACTTTTGTGTAATTTTTTTTCCGTATAAAAGACATCATTTAGTGTTTAGTGAATTAGTGTATATTTAGTTTGCTATTGCAATGGTCATACCAGTTTATTTTTAGTCGAACAGTTTATTATTTAGCCAATTAAATAGCATGCTTTTTACTAAAGATATATAGAAATGAGTGAAATCATGGGAACCATTTATGATGAAAGCATATTAATCTTCAACAACTAGTCAGTATCGCTAGCTTTAAGTTGAATACCTAACTCTTACCAGTTCTAATTAGTACGTTAAATATCAAAGAATTGGCTCTGTATTATAAAATTGCAGATGATGGTGAAACGTATTTGATCAATGGTTTTTTTAGTATTTTAATCAGCTATCCTTACAAAGCTCTGATAAATTATTCATTCATAGTAGGAGAATTGTATTGCATGACCAAACGAATATATTGTAAAAAAAATGCATGTAAAATAATTATAAATAAGCACACCTAACCAACAGATTTTTTATTCATACCCTTTAAAAATTGTTACTATACAGCGTTCGTAGTTCCACACGTGTTCCTTATTTTAATTAGCTCGGTTTAGAGAACGCATTAACTACCTCAATCACGTTGACACAGCTTAAAACCTTCTGTATTGCTTCTGGCATATAAACGACATGCATTTTCCTCTGTGGGCTGGATCGTTTAAAGTTTTGTCTTAAGTGGATGGCACATTACGGCTTATAACGTCGAAAGCTTTTGTTTCTTGCAGACGCCGGTCATAAGAAAATGAGCCGCGATTTCCTACTCTTTTATGAGGCGTGTTTTATATTCTAATACCAATATTTCAATTTAATGCAATTAAAGTTTATCAACGTAAAACAATATAATATATCGTCATAATTTAGTCGTTCAATTTTTCTTTGTTAATTATTTTAATAATAATGGAATATGCTGAAATGTTTATAGCGGAAACAAGGTGTTTTACGAAATCGTTAAAAGATCATTTCAATGCCTTTCATAAAATCATAAAATTACCTTAAAAACACCTCATTTACAGATTTAAGTAATTCTATATGAATACCATTGTTACATCAAATTACACATTTTTTGCTTATATGTTAATAAAACATAAATATTTTGATGTAATAGTAGTGATGTTTATAGAGTTATTTTTATCTCCTGTAAATTTTGTGTTGTGTGGTATACGAGCTTTAATCATGAACGTTTTGTATACTGTCAAAGAGATTATACGTTCATTTTTTTGAATTTTGATTGAATACTAAGGCCTTCCAGGTGCATAGCAAAGTTAGCCATAGTACTGGAAAACCATGTCCACGTGTATTTAGGCATTGTGAATTTCGAGAAAATAAAGTAAATACGAATTCAGAATCCGAATTTCAATATTTTCTAAAACTTGGTCGAAATTTGAAATCTTTTTCGAAATCGGATCAAAATTTTGAGGTTTCTCGTTTTTCTGTGTCCTCCTATATTGAGATGGCTAATTTTCATATTCTTCTATGCCCGAAAGTAGAAATCAAGAACAAAAAAAGTACGAATATAGAATTTCTTACTACTTCCGTTTGGCAAACCCTATGTGTATTGATAAATACTTAACACCTATTATCTTACTGATGTTGTTTGAACTTTGCTTATTATTGTTTGTGCTTTGCTTAAATGAATTGATTGCAAACATTTTAGCAAAAATAGCATTTTTTTCATACCTATTATGGTTGTTAATTTATTTAACGTTCCTTACACAATTCTCTAATCAAAAAGTAGAGTGATCTGTATGACCGAATCTCCTATTTTAAATTTTTACACATACAACATGTTCGTTGTTCCATTGACTGTAAGTATTGAATGATAATGAAGCAATGATACGTATCCAAATTTAAAACAAAATGACTTGGTTACCAATGTCACAAATTCCTTAAAGTTTTCACAAAATGGTTTTGTTTTAAATCGTACGTGTCGAGCCATTTGTAAACCATTCCGTGATTTATTATACGGGCTCTTCAAGAATGATATCATTTCACGAATGGTCTATTTTTCCTTGCAAAATTAAGAGGCATTATTAATTACATGAAATACTTTCGTGTTTCTTTATACAAGTATATGACTAGCTTAGGGCTTTGTCTGGAATGGATTCAAACTTATTCACATGACTTTATATAGTATAATACTGTTAGTATCTTTATGAATATCGGTGATAATGTTATTAGAATTAAAAAAGGCGAATATTACAGCATGTGGAATAACGCAATAAATCTGATAAATAATATTATAATAGTACGTATTACAGAATGTGGCAATCGATTAGCGGATTTTCATAACTATATAATCCCACAGAAACCCTTTCTCCGATGTTGCAACACGCTCAACATTCGGGATTTGTGTGTTGCAACGGCCGCTGTTTACTTGTTTGTTAACACTATGGTAAACAGAGGTGATCCACGTGTTTCACGCAGGAACGTGCTCTGGCGAGACACAGCTGCGGATTCGCTGGCCGACCTGGAATCGTGTACCCATATTACGCCTCTTCGTAAAATTCCATCCGATATCGGAGATAATGAATACTGTAACATTAATGAAAATATTAAAATCTATTACATTTTTTCGAGATACATCAAGCAATAGAAAACATTCGACCGTATCTATCTACATATGTATATCTTACAAAATATATACGGTCAAAATTCGTGTCTTTATCAGCCTGTAAGATGTCTACATATTCCGTTAAGGGTTAAAATCATATTTGACTTCAAGTCGCGGAAAGAGAAAAGTATTACTAGTTGTTGTATTTCAGTAATAAAAATAACTTCTCTATTAATTTACTCGCTTCTAATTTTTAAAACAAAACTGGGTTCATCTTTATGATACTGTATTAAAATTTTATTCAGTGAATGGAAAATTTAAGAAAGGTTTACACTATGAAAGGGATTTGTTTATTACTAACGAAAAGCGAAAGAAAAGCTATGATATAATAAATAGTCTTTGAATTTTAATTTCACACAGATCACTATGCATATTTTTTCACCGTTTTCATTTTTGCCGACGCTATTTCATTCTAGTATGGTTGTTGCATACCAATACGATGAATACAATGATACCTAGTTATTTCCGTTTGAATGAATTAGGAATGTAAGAAGTTCACAATCGTGAAAAATATGTTGCTTATTTTAAAAACAACTTCATATACCAGAAGAAAGCGCTGACGTATTCTTTACTTTTCGCTATGCTGAAAAATACACTGTCAATTAGCACAAAGTTTCAGCTGTCCGTGCATTTGTTACTTATTTTTTTTCAAAGTACTCCACACTAATACTCGCTTAATATAATTGCAGTAAATTTACGTCGGAAGTGCAAACCAACAGAAGATATAAAACTTGAATACATCTTTGAGACTGTAGAATATAGTAATGTCTTATAATCCGTCGGATCTGTTCTAGACACGATAGATATTTTCGTTTTTTAGTTTGTTACATTGTTTGTATGTATGCTATTAACCAATAGGTGATATACGAAAGAAATATTTTCTTAAAGTAATAACACAATAATACAGTTTTTGTAATTTAATACAATACTTAATTTTTTTAAATTAGACATTTGTTTGTTGACTAGTGATTAAACTATTCTCTGTATATGATATGTAGATAAAAAATAAAGTATAGGAGTTTCATTATTTTCACAATATATGATATACTATTGTGTATTATGTTTAATGAAGTTGTCGAATTCATAATTAGATTATAAATTAATAGACATTTGGTGAATATACGAGTACGTTTTTACGTGTATTGTTTCGATTAAAAAGACTAGATGAGGAAAAAAGATTATTAAAATATAAATGTTTAGAAGTATAGTGTTGTTGAAAAATTATATTATTTTCCATTCCGTTCCAAATGGTTGGAGTCATAAACAGCAGTTTGGCGTCGTGTTCCCGGCTGTGGCTGGCAAGCGGCAAGCACGTGCGCAGCCCAGACTATTTTAGGAAGCGCCGCACGCACCTCCTCGCGATCACTATGCGCGCCCCACACGTCTTAGCTTTCAACCCGAGGCGTCGCGTCGGTCGACAGCCGGAGTTTTCAAAAGCTCTCATGCATGTAAGTAGCTAAACTTACGGCGAAAACAACGTACATCCAATATGACGTATAAGTAGGTAGAAAATTTGGTTTTATTTAGTGTTCGCCTGCTCTAAAAACATGTCGAACCTTTTTATTCAAGTCACAAAAGATAATAAAACCACGCTTAAGCAATAAATTCTTAATACTTTTGTAAATGTTATTATTCAGTATTTATCCATATTATAAAATAGAAGGTACATATACATGTATATCTGTCATAGAAACTCCTCCTAAATGTTGAATAGTTGCGAGGT
Source organism: Rhyacophila evoluta (assembly GCA_022683975.1). Lineage (NCBI taxonomy): Eukaryota > Metazoa > Arthropoda > Insecta > Trichoptera > Rhyacophilidae > Rhyacophila > Rhyacophila evoluta. The sequence continues at coordinate 42,899 of JAGVSQ010000068.1, forward strand.
GAAATTTTTAGTTGCCATTTCTAGGTCAACTGTTTTACTTTCAACACCATCACCGATTATCAAAAAGAGACTGAAAATATTTTATGTAACCCAAATAGTAAAATGAAATTATAATAAATGGATTACAAAAAATAAAACAATAAGGTTTGACTCTATCCCAAAGGAAGCCTTATAATAAATAATAATAATTTAATACAATACTCATCAACATAGATTACATTAAATCCAGTGATAAAACTTATATCTGTATTGTAACTAAAACGTTTCATATTACGTTAAAAGATCGTAAGCGATATTGAGATTATATGCTAAGTTAATTTTAATTATCAAGTGTTTTAGCTACTACTACTGATTTTTCTTAAACCAAGTCTCCTCCTAATATGTGCATATAAGTTTTTCACGAGGATTGATTACTTACCAATCGTTCAACGCATGGGTTAACACGCTCTATTTTTTATTTTATTTTTCACATGGCTACAGAGTGAAGTGTTCCACAAGCGTTTGCGCGTACCAACTCGCACACTAAATCTACTTATGATAAGTCACTCGTATAAGAATGCGATGTTTTTTTTTTATGTTTTGAATTTCTCTCCTTAAATACATATTTATTGTAAATGATAAATATTTTATATAGATTTTTTGGACTTATATATTATTTTCAATGAGAAAATTATTTCGTAACCGTATCATTATCAAATACATGTGCCGGTAGGATTATTGTAAAGTATACCACTTGAAAAGCATCGAAGATATACGTAGCAAGGTACACAATTATCTCAAGTGGCGTAACTTTGAAGATGATCAATTAAATATATATTCTTTGTACTTAGCTTGTACGTACACTGCGTACTTGAGCTAATGTAAAAATGCTACGTCTTTACTAAGATAAGAAATCTCATGTAGATTTAATTACAATTTTTTATAATATTATTTTACTGTGCATTGTAAAATGTAATTTTTAACAAATATTTACTATATATTACACTTACTTTCACTTACATTACCCTCCACGTCTCCACATCCATCCGTGACCTAACGAACGTGGGACGCTCTTCAAAGTGACATAAGTATTCCAGGAGCAAACTTTTCAGGACCTTGGTTGGCATGTTCCATAATCTAGCCCTATCAATAATACTTCGCTCGCCGTAAGATGCTGCAAGTGCTTTAAAAGCTATAATTAGTATGCGGTACTGATAAAAGCATTTTGTATAATAGGATACGATGTCATTAAAAAATCTAAATCAAATTTGTGTGCAATCAGATAGAGATAGTTTATCAATACAGTAAAATAATGGTGGAATCATGATTTGCACTATGTCTAAGTTAAAACTTCTACGTTTCATTAGACGCTGTTAAAAAACAACAAATAATGATCACGTTGGATAAAACCGCGGATATTATTTATATACTTAGAGAAAGGTCTCCGATTTCTTTCTGAATAAGACGAAATTTTAACTGATATGTTATCCAAGCAATCAAAAAAAATTCTACCTGCTTCGTATCTTTAAATATGCCAAAAAAGAAATTTAAGTGTATTTATCTAAAAGAATCTTATTATTTGATTGTGTATAAAAATCGTGGAGATAGATATGATCTAAATACTAGGTCATAGGAGGTAAGTTACCAATTAAATCGAGTGGCAAAAATTATTTTGTGAGGGATTTTAGCACAGTGATATGGCTGTGGTTAATGGATGTTTAAGTATTTTTTTATAGTAAAACTGGTATGATTGAAGATGTTATGAGTAACAACACCGCAGTCGATGGTATAAAATCATAAAATATTCTTTATCTTTTCAAAAGGCACGAAAAATTGAATTTCTTACGAAGTGTTTCGTAGCTAATGACGAATAAGTTTAATGTTGACGTAATTCCACAAATTGATCCAAATTTCCAAGAGACGCGCCTCCAAGTCTTCCGTACGTAACATCTGCCAATCATGATCTATCTCCGTCCTGCAGACGATTCAACCACGCGTTTGTCCCTACCTCTTTACTCCGCCAAACCGGATCATAACAACAAAATTATATTTACCTACCCTATTAATATACCTGCTTAAAATAAAAGGGACGTTTAACGTCGAACTGAACTTTCGCGCGGACAACGATCGATTTGTGTTGCCCATACAGAAATAGATTGATGCCCGCACGCCTGGTCTACTGAAAAAAATCTACTTTAAAAAAATTATGCGTCGAACACGCGTGTATTAAAAATTATATAAAAAATCGATTTTTATCACATCCTATAGTAAAATATGGCAATCAACTCCTTATGATAGTCTTATATTATTTTAAAGGGATTGGAGATGCTGTAATGTCATTTTTAATATTAATTGATAACAGAATACCATCCGTTCGATACATCGCAGCATATTTAAGGGGTGTTTTTCCAAAATTAAATGATTTCACTATGCCAAAAAATAAAGGAGAATGAGCATTGTTTGTATAAAAAAAACATATAACAAGTTTTTCAGTGTTTATTTTTGTTTTGAATATTTTTGAAATCGATTTTTTCTACTGCTTTAAATGCTATGTAGTTTTACCATACCAAAATTGCTTGTAAAAAATCTTTTTAATTTTAACACAGCATTATAAGTTCATTTTGGAAATATGCCTATAATCTTTCATGATTTGGTGTTACTAAGCGTTTTGAAAAGTTTTAAAACTCTAAAAATCTAGATGGTAAAAACTGTTTTCGGTTCGTTTAATCTGTTGCATCCGTATTCTGCACCATACAAACTTGATCCATACTAATTTTTCGCACATGAATGGAGTTTAACGCTTTACAAGTGCACGCATTATCTAATTAGCTACAGTGATTTTTTAAACCACGTTGGCATTTTGACAGGTAACATATATTTTGTATTATTTCCTTCAATTATTTTTAGGTTGACATATCTAAAAATGACTGACGTATAAAACTGATTATTGTTAATTTGACAATGCGGATTAAAACTACTGATGAAAAAAAAAATGACAAAAGTTTGTTATATTAAATGTAAATTGTTTTCGTAAATTTTCCGATAAAATCCGTGTTACAGTATGAACAACTCCAGTCCACTGACCGAGACATGAAAGCGTTTTTCCTAAGATTAGCCGGGCACGAAGATAGCCTGGCGCTCACGAGTAAAGACTTCAAATTTAGACAATTATTTTTGGTTTTACGCTCGAATATTTATAGTAGGTATGCCCCCTACTAACGGATATTACAGTGAAATCGGAAAATGACGCTAGACACCTTGACGTCGGGGCTTAGATGGAAATCCGCTTCTCTTTGAGCGAAACGTCACGATGCATTTTTGTCATGCCGGAAAACGTTTTTCGTAAAAATGCAAATTATTTATTTAAATCGATATAAACCATTATATCATACTAATAAGCTTTAGTCACGATTTTCAAATGCTTCAATTAATATATGATTATGAAGTATGAAATCTTAATCAAATTCAAAACGCTATTGAAAGTCAGTTCTGAAAGGAATACAGCTCATCAAATAAATAAATGGTGAGACAGTATTATTTAAAGACAATCGATAGAAAAATTAAGTCATCCAATATTAACTTCGAGGTATAGAGTGATAAATTGATTGATTTTTTTGTAAAAATATGCCTTCTTCTTACGTAGGTCCACATACTCCAGTTTCTTAGTGGGCATCCTTTTACTGTGTAGATCCATATGCTCCACTCGCGGAGGCGTCTGACAAAAAAAAAACAAAAATGGTATAAAGGCTCTGTAAAAGCTGCATATAATGCAGTGATGGGTCATAATGAATAGTAAAAAATGTATAGAAAATAAGCTTTCATCCACAAAGTAATTACCGGCTATGACTAATCGGTTATGATAATCCTGTATCATTTGAATTATTACTTATCGGATGCTTTGGTTATTATATCGACAGTGAAAATGAAAAAGGATGTAACCCTTAGTTTTTTAAAAATAGCTTTTTTTTATTATTATATTGCATATAACTTAATACACATTCTATCAAAAGGGTGTGAGCTGCAAATGCCGAATTATTGTCTAAATTTAGCCTGTAAGCTTAAAAAAGGATGACCTGTTAAATTAGCGGTGAGGAAAAAGTACTTCTACCACATCATTTTTACTATTTTTTCTTAAATAATTTATTTCAATAAATTAATATCAGATTGTGTAAATAAAACATTCGTTTGGGTCTTCTTGCATTTTAAGTTTATGTCTATTGAACATTTTGACTTTGGCCCAAAATCAGTAAATAGATGTTTTATGCCTACCGTAAAATTTCTTCTATGTAGGTTACGTCCTCTTTCCTTACCACAGTCGATATAATTATATTTGATAGTTTGATCGAATATTTAGTTAAATGTCTTATTTGATTTGGTTCTGTTATATTTGTGATTCTCTTACCATAGTTCAATGAATAATCGAGTGCACTTATAGAATACCTACAGGTTTCGATTATATTTCTCGGTTTTCCAGCTATATTTAGATCCATGATATAAATCTAGTGAAATGAACAAAATGCTTGGTAAAAAATAAATGATCAATCGTCGTAATTTATATTTAATAAACATTTCGTGTTTGTTTAGCGTTCGTCTTAATACAACAACGGTATATAGTTCTTCAAGTTTTCCCCTTCAGTAAAATATTGTGAAGTTCCATATAATATTTTATAGTCTGTCGTCATGGAAGATTTTGAAACGACATGTCACATTGTCTCTTGTCACCCGAATGCAATTTCACGATTCGGTGGCATAACAGTAAACCTCATTAAAGATATCGAGTCGTTGACAGTTTTATGCTTATTCAATAGACTTAATTTTTTCATTGACATTTAATAATTACACACTTTGACTACAGTCATAAAAGCTATTTTCATTATGAACTCATTTTAAATGTGTTCCTCTATTACAGTAAAGTAATATTTCAAAGCGGTATACAATTTGATATAGCGGTCTTGTATTATAACAGATGAAGTCTGCGAGTATATTTTCGATACAGATATTACATTCTCAACCAAGAAAATATTATTTTTAAATACATTCTTTCTTCTCTATAAATCTTTCTATTACACGTTCCGGCTGAATAATAACATCACTACATAATATATTTTATTTTTGATACCAAAATATTGCATGAATATATTTTTATTATCACACGTTTCATGATGCTGTATATTGCGCGGTTTATCTACTTAATTAGTTAGCCATATATTTGCAGTAACTAAGTATTATTTGGTGAGTTTCTTCTGTATGAATATTTGTATTAAAATTTTTTGTTGTTACATTTATGAATGATGTCGATATATTGTATTTCGACAACTTACTGCCAAGACCTCTTATCTAAAAAAATACAAAACCCTTTAGCAAATACTTATTAAAGCTATCATGTGATAATTGCTTGTAACTCAAATATTCTATACATGATACACATGCTAATTTAAATTATTTGCGTATAAATAGCACTCAAATAGGTTTTCGTAAAATATTGAGATATTAAGTATTGGCGTTAAGCTAGATATATAATGTAATATTTATTGAAATCATGTGAAATGTTTATTTAACTATCAGGTGATTCAATTTTAATGTAAATACTGAAGAAGTTTTTAAAGTGGAGTTGCGTGTTTATTTCACCCGTATGCCTATTACCCAATGCTTTTTACTTGAATGAGCTTTTATATTGTGAGGAAAGTACCAGGGGCACTTTTATATTTTCAAGACACCTTCAAATTCACATCAAAGCTTTCATGCACACTTCGCCTCATTACAATCAGTCCACCCTGGCGCATGGAAAATCCTTTGCGTGCGTTATTGTATATTGGAAAATAACCATACAGATCGGTTACGAACAACCATTGTGATACTTTATTATATAACTTTTTACTGATATTGTAATTTAATTTTCTTGATAATTTTATCTGATTTTCTCCCCGTTGGTGGAGATTTCGGTAGACGGAGAGCGCGAGCTTTTAATTCCTACAGTCTCTAAATAAATAAAAAAAAACTGTCGAAACTGTCATAAAATATCCGTTCGTTAAATCTCATCGGTATACAAATTTAGAAATTATTTTTCTTCTGTATTATGATATAAATACGATATACGTATAAAACGAATTATTTTTTATTATATTCTAAACAACTATGATATATAAATTGCGGATTTGATTCTCGTGGGTCTTGGATTAAACACTCCAAAGATGCAGGGGTATATTAAGTAATTGGCTGGCACTCAATTCTCGTGACAATATCTGTCGACATAAGCCTTGAAAGTGCGAAGATCCATATCTCCTATTTCCGGATTGGTCATCTTCACACTGTAGAAATCCATATGCTCCACTCCCGTATTGGACACGGTACGAAAACAATGCTTTCACGTTCACTACCCATCAAGTGTCCACATGTAGCAAGCACACTCATAACATGACTTGACGAGCGTCATATACCACATTTTTTTTAGGAATAAATACCCCACGAGTAGCTCCACAAGACTGCTCGGTATACGATTAGTATTGAATTATTTACCTTAAGAAGTCACATTTTTTTAACTAGAAAAAAAATCTTCATACAAAATGAGAAGTTGCAATTGAAGACTGGTTCAATGCTCTATTGTACGACTAATTTGCTCTTTCTCATCTTTTATTTGATACACGGGGACAATTCCAAATGATGTAATTTCTATCCTTCGACTAAGCCGTATATATGCCAAAACTTTCACAAAAAAGCATGGACATAAAACAATTATGTGTCCTAATTAATTAATATAATATATCCATTTATTTAATAACACTCGCGAAGCCTCTTTATTTTCTTTTCATATATATGCGCCGTGATTGGAGTTTGCGTATCGCGCTTTTAATGAGTACGATCCTTTATATGGTTTTCCGAATGAAAATACGCGGAATAAAGAAATTTAAATTATGCAACCCATGAAATGTAGAGTGACCATTGCATATTCTTATTGGACAGTATAATTTGTATAACGTGATATAATATTTAAAATGTATTTGGATCGGTCTTCATCGTGGTCCACAATCTATTAGTTTATAACAACTTGTTAGGACGCCCACATCCCGCGGCAAAAACCTGCTCCCGGTCCGCAGTGAACCATGCCAGAGGGTTGTGGGTCCTTCTTCCCTTCCACTCATTTCCGCTGTCAGCCTACTCATTTTGATTACTCATTCGCGCTAATTAGGCACGTAACTGTTGGTCGAAGAACAAACAAAATTTTAAACATGTTTTTTGTAAAATTATTTATTATTTTTACTCCATTTTTATTTTTACACAAATCTGTTTATCCCAGCAGTGATACACTTGTTGATTCTCTGCATGTTATGGATTATATCAAATATTTTTATATGCTGTTTCCTCATATCGCTCACGACGAAATAGTAATTCCACACAGAAAAAAAAACAAAAGATAAAAATAATTCTCTATAGCCAATATAATTAAATAAAATTCCTTATGTTTTTTAGTCTTAACATCAACAAATATTAGTAAAATTAATATTAACAGAAACAACATATTTGGATTTTTTTTATATCTAATAACAGTGATAAAGAAAGTTTTTTTAATATTCTGTAAAATTTGTGTCATTTATGGTATATAAAAAGTATTTCTTCGTCATAAGCGGTATACTGTTTGATCTTAAAGTAATGATTAATATTTTTGACTGATGGTGCTTGATGGAAATTGATTTTATATTATAAATTGTTTAAAACTGGTACCACATGTGAAAGTTTATCAATTTTAAATAATTTATAATTTAAAGTAATGAGTTAATACTTAACAACCAATCCTTGTACATTTTCAACATATTTTCACATTTTACAGTTCATGTGATTGGTAGCCCTGAAATTTATTTTGTGTTAAATAATGCAGTCAAATGGAGAGTGCTATCATTTTTACAATATGTTGATATAATATCTATCAGTCTATACACAGCCTAGTTTAAAACTCATGTCATGATATATTTCTTGATGTTTTCATGAAAAAATTTCGCCTTAGAAACTATTATATGTGTGCGATTTTTTCTTATAACTTAAGTTACGCGGGATTTTACGATTAATTGGAGTCGATATACTGTTTGATGGAGACAATTCCCGATTTTTTACTGTTAAATATTATGTTGCGTACAGTTGTGTCGGTACCTACTGGTTTCATTCGTGGTCTTTTCTCATTATATAAAAATTTACTTTTCTATAGTACCGGCTTTTATTGTTTGATATTTTTGTACCGAGTATAGAAAAGAAAAACACGTAATCCTCCGTTTTTTTAATAACAACGTAATACGCGTTATATTGTAAGAATATAAGCTGCAAATGCTGATTGTCTAACTTGGCTTTTAAGTTGGAATAAAGAATGGTTTGTCAAATTGTAGACTAGGAAAAACGACTCCCACCACATCAATTTAATTGTTTTATCAAGTAAATATTAGATTTGGTAAAAAATACCATCTTCATGCATCATACGATACTACACCTTTTTTTCTTCAAACCAATGTATGAGTTTTTTTATTATTAATTATTGTTTATATTTGTGGTAGATTTCAGTATTTAGTTGTTTACCCCTTCGCGGTTAAGGTAAATACGAGGGTCTAACCAACGCCAGTGAAGCGTCAATGATGCTGTTAAAACGATCCGCTTGTCTGCCGACCTGAAGGTGAAAGAGAGGCAGGCAAGAAAGCAGGTTAATCCTGTGGAAAACTGCGAATAAAGAAAGGTGTTCGCCTACAACGAAATCGGGGGTCTGAGCAGTCACGGCGCTCAATGGGTTATCACTTTGAGGCGCTGTCTCGTGAAAATACGATTCGATTGGTAATTACATGAAATTAACCCGCTGAAAACAGATGTATTATAACTTGAAATATTTTCTCTAAATGACATTAGAAAAATAATCAATATATTGTACCAACTCTCCTAAAGAAATCTTAACAAAAAGATAAGAGCTATAATCGTGATGCCGGTCATTTGCGTATTGCCACAATATGCTTTATGTTATTGAAAATCATCGTTGTAGTGTGTTATAGAAAATAGTATTCTGTCGTATTATTTTATATATGAACAGTATTTTTTTCATTTCTCCTGCCAGACAAGAAATAATTTAAAACTTTGTTTTCTCAGTGCTATTAAGAAAGAAACGTCGTGTGTTTGTAAAATAAGGCATCGATAGCTATTTCGGCAGCATGTCATTGTTATAATTCAAAACAAGATATTGCAGTTGACCTATTGATCTATTATAAAGTAGGATTCCAAAAATTCAATACTTTCTAAACATTTTTAACTTTCATAATCTTTGGTATCGTTGTTTATATTGGATCTATATCGTGTGTATTTATAGAAGTGTATTGATTAGAATATACGAAAAAAGGCGATTCTTAAAAAAAAAATAATAATATAAAAGTGTTGTACACAATAAAATACTGTCCCAAGTTTGACTCTCTTAGTGTTTGGATATTACGATAATTTCATTATTTCTTATTTCTACCTTATTATACATACATTCCATCTCCGCCGACTTTAATATATATTTTTGAATATAAGATGCGTTGCAAATATTAAATGTAATCTTTAATATTATATTTAATATTAAAATAGCCAGTCAGCTATGTCGGGGTTAATATAAACATAATATAGACAAGATTGTATTGATTTTACTTCAAAATATTTTATTTTGTCTTAGCATTCATGTTTAATATTTACTATAAGGCCAAACAAAAGTAAAAAGTGAATTTTGAATTATATGAAAGATATTTTCTTTGCTTTAATTTTTAGAATATTTCAATAATATTTTAAATGGATTTTGCGTTTGAAATTTTAATATTCTGTTTACCGTCTAATGCGTTCGTTTATACTCACACTAAATAGCTTAAAATATTATTTATAATTTGAACTTGACTTCGATTAGATTTTATTTAATTAATATTGTGTTATCTTGTAAGCCTATACTGTTGACCCATATAAAGATTTTGTTTTGAACTTGTTGATAAATAATTCTTTATGCTGAGAATGTAATTAAGTGAATATGTAGATTTTTTTATTGTTATCAAAAAGTTTATTTATCGCAAAATATTTGTGGGTTTAACATAGCGTTTTAAAATAGTTTTCGTTGTGCAATATAACCTCAATATAACGGACTATTTCATGTGAGGGGATGTCGGTTTAAGCCGAAAGTCCGTTACTTAACGGTTGTTAATGGATTTTATTATTATCATCGTTAGAATTTAAAGTAAATGTTTTTTTCCCTTTGTAGTATGTGTGTTTTTCTTTCATAATTAACTGTCTAAAATTATAAAACTTTCCAGAACATCTTCAATCAACTTCATCTGCTTTTCTACGTTCAGGCATGATATTATTCTCGTGGTCACCTTCATCCCTTTATATTATTAAACTCCGAATCTCTGTGAAATATTTTCTTCTGTTACTTTTTGTCCAATATTATTCTGTATTGTTTTATAGAAACCAGGAACTTCTAACCTTTCTAAATTTATGTTTGCTTCGTGGCCGGCCACCAAAAAAAGTATTCCAACCATTTTCCGATTTTTGGAATTTGATTCTTTATGTATATTTTGTCCATCATATCGATAGTCCGTTACATTGAGGTCTGTTATATGGTGATTTTGCTGCAGTTTTAAACAATGGTGAAATAAGTGTACCAATTTCACATATTTTTTTCATTAATATTTGTACAGTAGGTATCTTAGTATCTAGTGCAAAAGAATAAAAAAATCAAACTCACAAAATTATTTAAAGCATCCGCTTATGTATCTACTTTTTTATTTAATTTTTACCTGTCAGCTCCAAAATTGGAGCATATTGATGTAAATGGTGTGATGTCTGCTCCGAACTTGGAGTATATGAATTTTCATAATGTGAAGAGAAGGCTCGACGAAAAATCAGATCCACCCCTTCTACTTATTTTATACGATCTATTTGTGAGCTTTTTTAGTAAGAGGTTCTAATTTTCTATATAAACTTTCCTTATTAACGGTTTGAGAGCATTCTTGGATAAAAACAAGAAGAGGTACGATCAACAGGATTAACAGTTTAAAATGTTTAAGATTTTCATATTAATGAATAGTATATTATTTATATAATTCTTCTTAACGCCTTCTTTAAAATTTAAGAGATGAACTTAGCATACGATATGTATCTCATTATTTATATTTCATTAGGAAAATAAGCTTTTTCGACTAAAGGTTTGCCTTATTACACGAGAAGAGAACAAAGGTATGAATTTAAGTATAATATTTATGTTTTGGGTAACGGATGTTTTTGTTTTATTTTACGCCCCCGTCTCCTGGGTTTTGCTGGGCCAGTTGGTTATCTCTAGGTACCGTGAGTATCTACTCAGGGGTAAGTCCCAGTAGGGTTGCTAACATCTGGAAGGCACCTACCTCTGCGGGAGTAAAACCCTAGAACCCTAGAGTTCATTCACCGCATGCCAAAGCTGAGAAACATGCTGTTCGACAAAGAGAATATGCTTTAATATTGTTTTATTATTGTAAATAGCGTGTATTGATAGTTCGACTGTTGAATGTGGGCGTTATGAGCGATTTTTTATGAATACGTTCGCTTTTCTTGACCTAGGACATATATTCTCAATTTAGTTGGTCTACTACCCCCTTTTCGAAGAAAAAATACTCACCGTCTCTTACTGCTTAGGTCTTGCCCTATGTTGAGATTTCTACTTTCGTATATTTGTTAATTATTTGCTCGCTATTTAAACATTCGTACATAGTAGGTGTAAAGTGGAAAATTTATTTCCGTTTTATAATCTCCAAGACAGACTCCCACGATGCCGTGATCGCCCTCTAAATGCTTTTTTAGCATGTGTAATTATTATTTTTTTCTACAAGAAACCAGCGCTGATCAAATGAATTTTGAAAAAATAAATGCTTCTGAACTCAATACCGCCCTCCTAGACGGCCTCAGTGCCCACAAGGGGGCAGTACCGCCCACTTGGGGAATCTGTGATCTAGATCCTAGATCCTAGGAGGGTGCAATTTGTTGAAATTGAAACACTATGAAGAAGGTACGTGTTACTATAGAAAATAGCCTGATTATTTAATAACAAAATTTGTCTCTCCAGTAGTCGCAAGGTAATTGCGTGCGCTCCGGTCACAGCTTTATTAGGGAGTTTTGTTAATTTCAAAGATGGCCTTTGTGTTGAGCAATTCCAGTAAAAGAATCTCTAGCTGAATCCCGATACTGTGGAAATGTATATGCTTCACTTTTGAAGCGAATGTTTAGAATAAATAATAATATGGTTTTAAGTTATCAATCAATGCGTCAATTTAAAGTCAATTACACCAATATTGCTAACATAAGCAGTTGTGATTTAAGCAAATTACATAGATTTATTTAATACTGCCGTCGTATTCGGATTGAATCCACACGTGACCGATGCAAGATGCATCCAACGGCATTTAAGCCTTACAATAATATTATTATGTTCACGTGTCGGAGTGTGTGACTAGACATGTTTAGGGGATGGTTCCAAAACATCCGGTCGATCAACTTTACCGATACTACATACGACTTGCTTGATAATGTCATACCGTACTCTCTGTACTTATAAGTAGTCAAATTTATTTTATGATGATGTTTGAGAATGACGGTAACGAAACATTTTTGTTAAAAAATCACTGTGTATTTATATCGATCAACACATTTACCTTATTATTTCGTTTTTAAGGAAGATTTTTGCTGGAAATACAAGTCCTTCATTCATCCAATGCTGTCATTTGTTGAAATTGCATTGATTTTATAGATCTATGGGTCTCCAATCCGCAGCCTCCGAAGTAGAGTGGTTTACAAGTGCGCTGACGTGTTTTTTTAGCCTCTGCAGCAGCTCATATAGTATACAATTGGCAAAAATCCTGTGCTGTGTTTATAAAAAAATATTTTATCTCAACGTTGATTTAAAATATTACTATGATAGGCAAACGGAGTGCGTTGTATTGGTTTTTAGCGACGAAAAACCCCCATCGTTGATGTGAAACGTTCATTGAAAATTTTTATTTTATAAATCTGTCCCATCTTAAATATCGCATAGTTCTGTTAGTTACATATATTAAATTAATAATACTGGTGTAATCACGCAGTCTATCGATGATCCTCAATTGACTACACTTAAACATTATTTTATTCCAAAAAAATACAATAGTAGGCGTTTAATTTTACTTATGTTCATTTATGTATACATAAAATAATATACTGTATAATTATTTCACTGTATACATATATTTCTTTTCAGCTTTTGTAAAAATCAGCTCTCTTATAAATTGAATACAAAAGTCTAATATATTTTGAAAGTTGCGATTGAAAGTTTCTCTAAAATGCCAAAATATTAATGTATTTTTTATCAATAATATTGTCTATTCAACCGTAAAAGTTAGATCACTTAGTATTCATTCAACTCGAGATAAAAACAATATAACAATTTTAAGAAATTAAAAACTTTTTCCTGTGGCGAATAATGGAAATATTTGATGTATTTTTTTAACAATTTTAATTTTTTTTCAGGAATCGGAAGGAGATATTCTGAACGACTAAATTAAAGGTAAGGTCTCGATCGGGATATATTTTTAAAATACATTTGCAACTTGTTGCTTTTACGATTCGTGGATTCTTAATTGTTTTAAGCGATCTGACTCATAGCGAGTTTATAAAAATATTTAAGTTTATAATAATATGTTCATCACCGAGTAAATATTTTCTTCTATTTATTTATAACTCCTCACTCAATTAATACGTCTCGTGTTTGTATTGTAGAAATTAAAAAAAAACTTCGGTATTTTATTTAAGTGCAACTTCACTGTTTTACTGTTGATAAAAAATCCTCATTTATTTGACGATTACGTATTGTAGTTAATATTTAATATAAATTGATTGCATATGACTACTTTTTTGACGCTAACGTTTCCCAAACTTGATTACTTATCATTAAAGTATTGTAATTATCAAATTTGATATTCGTCAACCAATAAATTTGATGTAGCTTTTCTACGCTAAAATATAATAATTGAAGAACTATGTCCACAATCTTAAATACCGCTGTCGTGTCAATATTAATAAATTGTTAATAGTACTCGTAATACAGTTCTATCATAATTAAAAAAAAAAAATGCCCGTTACGGTTGGAAGATACCGACAATTTTGTATATTATGTTATATGTAAATATGTATATTTCATATAACTTCATCATTATTCTAAATTGTATAATATATGGTTATTAAATTTCTTCAATAGTTTTCATGATAATTTGCCAACCATAATAGCTGTTGACTAAACTAACGAATACGTAGAAATTAAATTTTGAATCACCTGCCATAAAATGGAGATCGTCCAAGTAAATTTAAATCAATTAAATTCTCTTCTCAGTAGTTCTATATATGATATATGTGTAGCCTCACTGAATAATTTCAATTCACAAGTAACTACAATGCTTATTGAATTTAGATACCACTGCAAGAGTTACAGAAAAAACCTTTTTTCGACCCCATTATTTTCGGCCTTTCAAAACGCTTTAAATGTTTCATTGATTAGTCATTATTGCACGTCAGCATGGACCCGCTAAATAATATACTAAACATATTGACACAGTGATACAGTTAATGGGTTATACGTAGCCAGAGTTGCTCGCATCAAATAGGCCGCACCACTGACAGGGCTAATTGAACTGAGAGCTGTCGACAGGTTCGAACCCCACTTTCTATGGATTATGCAGGAAGGCAGCTGCAACCACTCAGCTGATGACGTAACCAATTGAAATTTGCAATTTGCGAAGGTCTTGCCAAAGCACTGTTGAAATTCGCTTTTCCACTAAATGCAAGTAATTGAATTATCAATTGTTTGATAACGTATGTATAACACAAACTGAGGTTAATCAATAAACGCCGGATATATATTTTATGTTTTTGAAAATTTTCGAACGGCAAATGAAAAATGATATTCAAAACTATTTTAAAATCACATAAGATATCGACTATGGAAAGAAAAAGGACGTAATCCTAATATTTTCAAAATAGTTTTTATTCCGTAATCTGAATATATACAAATTATTACACGTTCCGTCAACATGATGTTAGCTGATAATGCCAAATTAGTGTCTAAATTTAGCTTTTAAATTTGAAAATAGGATTGTTTGAGAAATTTGCGACCAGGAAAAAGGGCTTCCAAGTGATCAACTTAATTCGTTTTTCTCAAATTATTTATTAAATAAATATCATATTGAATTCTAAATTATTTAAAACTGGTGAACAGTTTACTAGTAAACTGGTAAAAAAACATACTAGTACTAGTAGTATGTTATATGTTCGCTCACCGCCCACATATAATGTAGCCTGAAGATGC